>JANHGL010011623.1:59785-105767 GCA_024611195.1 Ceyx melanurus | reverse complement strand
ACTGTAAACATTAGGTGTTATCTCTGCTAGAAGCAGAGACTGTCTGCAAAACATGCTTCTAACTCTAGAAAGTGCAGTTAGAAACTTAAGCTGAAAAGCAAAATCACTGAACTGAACTTGCTTGCTTTTCACCCAAACCAGGACACACACAAAAAAAAAACCAAAACAAAACCACCAAAAAAACCCCAACCATCTGAAACTTAGCCTGTCAAATTCTTAGAATTTACTTCCATAGCATCTCCAATCTCTTGGACAGCATCCTATTCTTACTATTGAGGCAACTGAGTTTGATTCTCCAGAGACCTCTGGGTACACTCATCTCTGTTATTAACTTTCGCCCCTATTCCCACACTTCAAATATCCCCCAGGAATTAGATGCCAACAGCAGATGGTGTGAACTGCTCCAAGAAGTAGGGCAGCAAACTATGAGTCATTGCCTGATGTGCCAGCAACGCCTCCTTCTCCAATGCATTGAGCTCAACCTCTCTGCTCTATCCACCTGCCTTGCTAGGTATGTCTCAGTATAAGGGCTGCTTCTGTAGGAAGTACATTACTGGTAGGACCCAAACAAAAAGAAGCATACCATTTACAAATACTAACTCAATTTGTAAGAACTTCGTGTACTTGTGGATGGCACAAAGATGGCAAAACAAAGCAGGAAAAGACATTGTATCTCTGGATAGGAAAAACTGGTAATGAACCTGATCCAAAATCTTACTAAAATCTGCACTAGCCTTTCCACAGACAATGACAGTTTACAGGAGAGTTTGTGTAATTATCATATGTAATACATAAAAGCCTGCTAGAAATCTAATTAATGAGAAGACATTATGCATTATGACATCTGCATTCAGAAAAATTCTGGGCTCTTATGTAATGTTCCAGAAGAAAATATAAATGTATTATGTAGATTTCAGAGTAAGGTTTAAAACTTATTGAAACTAACAAAGGAAATGGCAGAAGCAGGGAGGCCAGAGGAACAGCATTTTAGAAAGGAAGGTAAACCTATGTGGAAGGACAGGAAGACAATGCCCAGTGGGATATTAAGGCATATACATGATGACTGTCAAGTGTAGGACAAGTATAAATGTAAATCAAAGCTCTAAGGTATCCAAGATATTGATGTTTCACTTGGCACGCTCTCTCCCTTCCTGGATGGAATTGAGTTTGAGTACATCTGGAAGACATTGATTCCTGTGTGAAATAAAAGAGATGCCAAAGGAATGGAATTATGCAGCCAGATTTACACCACACATCTTGTGTACTTCTCTAAGTGCTAGGCTGAGATATGGCATTTTTGCATTTCCCAAAGTAACTGAAATCCCTCCATGAAGAGTAGATCCTTAAAGTTACTAATATAGTGTCATTGCTGAATCTTGAAGGAGGAGCTCCTCCATAAGGGCAAGTAGACACAGTGAGTACTGGAATCATTCCACACATGACATTACCTGGAGCCACTGAGAATAATGCTGGTGATAACATGATTCCCTTTTCCCCCAGGTTCCCTCTCCATTAAGCAAAGATACTTTGCAGCCAGTAGAGGCTGATTCATCCTATCAGATGGTGAACATGGAGGCCTTACAGAAGTTAAGGCTGCCTTCCAGATTTCATGGTGAAAACAGAAAGGACACAGCTTGCTAGAATTTTAATTACCTCCTTCTTTACTTTCTGACAAAAATTTCTATGATAATTTTGGAGGGGTTCTTTCTCATGGGAAGTCAAATCTATCAAACAAAGAAGGAGGTAGTAGATTCTAGTCTCTGCATCATATTCAAACAGAATAAGGTAGGCCAGTCACCACTAAGTTTGTTCACGTAAAGTAAATTGATTAATGAGCCAAAAAAGGTCCCCATTTTCAGTTCAGGAAGACTAATTAGAGTCACTGATGTGTTGCATTGTGTCCCCAGAAGCTGGGTCTTCAGAGTCAATGTCCTTGCTACCTTTCTGAAGACAAAAGCATTTCTGACATAGTAGACACAATACAGCCACCCTGGAAGCAACAAAGAACTGAAGATCACCCAGCATCACCACTAATTAGTTTTCCATGCTTCCATTTTCTAGTAAGCAGCACGGTACAAATCTAGATGGCACAATCTACTAAAGAATTAGAATTTTTTCTTTACTACTTAATTAAGCTTTCCAAAATTATCCCTTCTACTTTCTCCATTCATTAAAAGGATAAGGTGATCCTTAAAGACCAATCAATAAAACTCAAAGATATTTTGTTCTTAAAGGCTATGCACAAGTGCAATTTTGTGTAATTTACTACTTTTCTATAGGGTACTCTATCCTACATGGCGAGGGGCAAGTTCATTTTATACAACGAAATACATCTGGGTAAATTTGCTTTCATCACATAGCAGAACTTCACATATATAGAGGATTGGTAAAAGGACCTGTATGGCTACAGGCACAGAAAACACTCCTCAAGCATTAATTCAGCTCTCACTGCAGCTGACACAAGCTAACAGCCACCTGGTGCTTTTCAGCTGTCCACCATTCTGGGGGCTAAAAGTTTGTGTTGTTTCAAATGATGGATACATTCCGAGAAGGAAAAATATGAGCCCCACATAAATACATCCACCAAAGGCTAATAAGTATCTTCATGGAACACTTCTGGCTCCAGGACTTTATAAACCACAGAAGTCAATATTAACCAGAAGGCCACATCAGGAAAGTAGCACACATGCTTGGCCTTGCTCTTATACTCCTTCTTCCTTATCTGCTGCAGGTTCATGTTGAAGACAAGGTACTCAGTCAAGCAGATCTTTGGTTTGATCCAAAGTAGCCCTTTGGATAACTGAAATGGACCTCCCTTATTCTATGATCAATTCTTAGTGACCTACAAAAAAAAAATAAAGCCTAGAGTGCTAGCTGTTATAATAGGAGCTAATAGCCTCAGATCATCCCTCAGATAAATGACATACACTTGGATTTTGGATTTGGTTTGGAACTAAATTGCAACATGCAGCTCCTCTGTCACTGGAATCCATTTAATGAATAATTCTTTATCTTTCATTTTCTCCCATACCAAAATAAAACATTCCTCCTCCCACCTTTTTTTTTTTTTTTTTCTAAAGCTCTAAACATCATTCCAAGAGTTACTGCATATCAGAGAAAATCCACAGATAAAACTAAGCTATTATATCTCTATACAAGTTTGGGGTTTTTTTTCAAGCAATTTCCACAGAAAATCAACAAATTAACAAGACTTGTTTACTATGAGAGGTTTATTCCATCTTCTTTATAAAACCAATTGACTCAGCGGGTTTCTTCTGAAACAATAAGGAGCAACTGAATGCAAGAGAAGACAAGTGTCAAACCAAATGCCTTTTTAATTATGTTAATAGAGGAGCTGGACAATGAATTTATACTTATTACAATAGTGACCGTTATTTTCAAAATGGGACACAGACTGAATAGTCTTTATAGCCACACTTACTGTATTTTCAACCACCTTTTCTGCTTACTTTGCATTTTGGTAATGCTAAAAAGCTAAGCAGTAACTTCAGCTATCAAAATAGTATCTACAGTAAGAATAAAAGCCTAACAAGAAGGGTGATACTGCTTTTATATCAGTGGCCAAAAGTCATTCCTGAAGCAGATCAAAAGCTAGTGGAAAGGGGTGTAGTTTGACTTGGGTCAGTGAATTAATACCAGTTTCAATAGGGAAAAGAGCTGACTCCTCATGTAATCCCTGTAAACTTAAAAACTCAATTTAATTTCAAAAACTAGATTCCTCTCCCACCTCTCTTTATTACTTATCATCTTTTACCTCGCCTGAGCAACTTATTCCACCATTAATATTTTCTTTTCTTTCTTTCATCTCCCAAGCCATTTTTCTTATAAACATATCAAACTCAGTTCACTTAAAATTTTAAGCATTTAGTATGTGCATGACCTTAGGGGACTGTTTCAGATCTGTTTATTTTATGTCTATTCTTCAATTTAAATCAACATTTCAGCAAGTTAGCCTTGTGCTGAATTGGATAATTTGGAATGAATTAATGTAAAATAATTTTGCAAAACAGAAACAATCAAATTTAGCTATAAGATACAACTACATGACAATAGTAACATGAATTCCAATGGGTATGTCACAGTTTAGGGTCAGGGCAACCCCTTAGACCTGTAATGCTCTGTTAAGCCCCCTCACACCCCAAGGGGGAAGAGAAAGAAAATACAAGAGACTCGGTGACTTGAAAAGGAAACTAGAACAACTTTAATGAAAATAATAATGATAAAAAAGAATATATATAAATATATACAAAACCAGTATCAAACCAAATCCCTGTAGTGGTAATTACATCACCAACTGTTGCTGTGGAGCAGGCTTTGGGAGAGTCTCAGACTGGGCCAAACACCAGACAGGAGCTGTGTTCAGGATCTGAAATCTGGTATTGGATTCAGGAACACACAGAATAGGATCAAAGGCAGAACAGAGTCCTTCTCACATGTTCCAAGGAAGGAACCAGAAGAGGCCTGAGCCATGATAAGCAAAGCTGGCAAAGCAGAACAAGAGGGCAAGACCCTCCTGATCACTCAGCTTTATACTGAGTATGATGTATATGGGAAGGAATCCTTTGTTGGTCAGTTAAGGGTCACCTCTCCTGTCAACTCCTCCCTGCAGGTGCCGCCTTTCACTGTCTGCACCCCCCAACACAGTACCCAAGATCCAGCAGTGGCCTTGGTCTGCACACCAGTCCTTGGTACTAACTCTAACCATGGAGTGCTATCACTGCTAGAAGCAGACACTGAGAACATGCTGCTAACTTCAGACAGTGAAGTTAAAAGAACTGAGCTGAAAAGTATTATCACTGAAAGCAATTAGCTCTGTTCTCACTCAAACCACAACAGGGTACAATTACCTGTACAGAGTTCTACCACAATATCAGGTGATTGACTAACATGTATCTGTGTAAGACCTCAGGATGCATGAGCTAGTACTTCCTCTAAATACTCTCCCAGCCTCCAGCAGTTGGGATTCTGTGACTTTGCAGGCCACAAATGGCATATATTTAGATTGTTTCTTGAACACAGAAACATCCTAACCAGTGCAATGCACTGTTGCATTTTCCATTTATCTTTCAATTTTGCACAGAAATCCCATCCTGGGTGCAGAGTTTTGTTGAAAATTGCATGCTGTCACTAAAAGCTTTTCATGACAAATCTGTACCTTAAAGTAAACATCTAGTGAGTTTTCAAAATCAGCTCCTGGCTCCTTAACTTACACAGCCACTGCTCAAAGTAGTCCATTTTGGCCCCTTCTCAACGGGGCCAGTATGTCCAGTTCTTTTCCTGTTTCACTTCCTATGCACTGTCTGATCATAGCTCTTCTCCACACTGTTGGTAGGATATAGCACTTCAAGTACAACCTTCAGCCCTTGTCCAACTACTATATTTTGTTGAACTAAAATACATTTCTTCAAGTGAGCTCAGCTTACTAAGTAATCCATTTGCTCACTGTGACTACCTCAGATCTCTCTTTGATTCACTACTCTGCCTGTCTTAAAACTTGGAAATTATACCAGATTTATTACCAGACTAATGACACAAGTGCCCTATATCACTGTACGTAGAACTAACCTTGCAGAATATCATTAGAAATAGCTTTCCAGGAGAGGATTCCTTGCAGCTGGCTTTTCATACACATAAATTTGCTGATTCTTGATTATGCCTAACCAAATACTTCACAATCGAATAGCCACAAACCCATAGAGAGACAGAACACAAATCTCCCAACCCCAGCCAGTATCCTGTTCTCTGAACTATGCAGCTCTCTTATATCACAGTAAGTTCATTCATACTCTACTCAGATCACAAAATTAACTGACAAAGAAACACTAAATAAGAAGTAGAATCCCTGTTCTGAATCCAGGACCCTTCTACTACAATCAAACAAATTACTGTGTTGAGGAAGAAAGTCAAGAGATTGAAAATAACTCCTCCATCTCTCCCAAGGCTGTATTTGGCTTCCTAACACTGTTGTGCATCATCTTAATAAAGCACTTATGGAAATAAATCAAAGGCTATTAAAACACTTGTGACATCTCGCTTCTTTGAGTAACACCCACATCTTGAATTTACAGTATAAGTGTGCTGAGTAGCAGGTGAACTTTAAAGAAAAAAATTAAAAAATGATTGGCTTCTTCCTCCTTTGGCTCCTTTACCAGATATAAAGTAGAGTGGGATTGTAATGTGCTTTTTTTACAAAAGAGTTAGCATTGTGAAAGCTGTTAACATACAAAGAGAGATTACCAAGAATAAGAGCATTTACCTTTGAAAAGGGAACATTTAGAAGGGAAATTTACTGAGGTCTTTAAGTTTCTTTCTTACTACCTTCGTGACTAGCCTCTAAATTTTATGCTGCCTCATAACAAGAGAGAACATCACCACCCGAGCACTGGCAAAGAAGCAAAGAGAAATTATATTTCCACAATGCCTGTAGTCAGTCTCTGCTCATAGCAAAAGGTCAGAGTGTTGCAAGCCACAGATGTGCTTACTGGAAAGGGCCAATAAACTGTCTATAATTTATATAAAACTTACACTTTTAACTAGGTATTAACGTTAATATGGCAAGTCATCAAAAGTCATGTTTCAGAACATAAGCCGATTTATATACTAGAGCAAGACAGACAAATTATCTCAAAGGTAGTAGGTTTCTTATTGAGAATTTAACACTGATAATAGCTGTTATTTATTAGGCACTGCTAGAGGTGGCATAGCAAAAAACCAAAACAAAACCAAAACACCAAAACAAACAAACAACAACAACACAAAAAGACTGCATCTTGAAGGCCTTAGCAAGGAAAGCTCATTTTGAGGCAAACAGTACAAAAGTTTTACATTCTTACCTACTTCATAGCATGGAAGGGTGTTACTTCCACTTAGGCAGCAGTACTACCATAGGGTAAGGACAACAAACAGTCAGTCTGCCTCCCTCACCACCCAGAAAATGCTAAAAGAGGAAGACCAATGGTCTCCTGGGGTGTATAAATAAGTGTGTGGCCAGCAGGATGAGGGAGGTTTTCCTCCCCCTTTACTCTAAACTAGTGAATACTGTGTTCAGTTCTGGTCTCTCCAGTTAAAGTGGGACAGCGAAATACTAGAGAGTCCAATGGAGAACTACAAGATGATGAACTGAAATATCACTCTTATGAGGAAAGGCTGAGCGCCCTGGGGCTGTTTAGCCTCGCAAAGACTAAGAGGGGGTCTTGTTAGTGTTTACAAATATCTGAAGTGTGGGTGACAAGTAGAAGGGGCCATTCTCTTTTCAGCTATGCCCTGTAATAGGATGAGAGGTAATGGTAGCAAGGGAAGTTCCACCTCAACATGAGGAAAAACTTACTCACTGAGAGTGACCGAGCCTGAAACAGGCTGCCCAGAGAGGTTGTGGAGTCTCCTTCTCTAGAAACTTTCAAGACCTGCTGGATCTGCTCCTGTGTGGCCTGCCCTGAGTGATCCTGACCTGGCAGGGGGGCTGGACACAATGATCTCCAGAGGTCCTTTCCAAACCCTACCATTCTACGATTCTGGTGCATGGAATGATGGAGAAGCTTGCCTGAAATTCTATCTAGGAAGTTTAGAACTTGCAGCTGCAGTTCTCATTCCACAGCTCTACACAGACGATATGTTGCTTACCACAAAAAAGGACAAAAATAGAGGAGACCAAAAATGTGTGATTTTCAGCCTCCTAGACTGATCCTTTGGAGCTGAGACATCCTGATGCAATGTTAACACACACACACACACATACACACACACACACACAACTATCAATAAGAACACAAGTGACTTGTTGGTAAAGCACAACAGGAGCTTAGACCTGCCTACAGCTTTCCTCTATCCTCCTGTCTCACATGAGGGTTATTTATTAGTGCACATTTCTTCTGGTCTCCAGTTTCCCTTTTAGCTTATTTAGAAAAGGTTTTGTATGCAAACGTAAAAGGATAATGCTGACCCAATTCTGACTACAGTCTCCTTTCCCCTCAGAGGTTACAGTTCCCATCAGACTGGCAGCTGAGTGCTATGCAGATTTCTAAAACCTGCAACTTAAAAATCTTTTGGGGCCTAAAGACCAGCAGTCACAGCCTGTTGGGAAGACTGGCAGATTTTAATTAGTGACAAGGAACCTGCTATCTCCTCAGACTGCCTTCTGGAGTCTGTGTCCTTTCCGCCCAGCTGTGTTTCTCCCTTATATATGAGGAATACCAGGCTCCCAGTTAATTCTCCCACCTGTTCTGCCTTAAGAGAAAGCACAGCTTTGTAGTATTAGTGTCATAAAGAGCCAAAACTTTCAGTGTTATCAAAAAAAAAAAAAAAACCACCAGAATTTGCTTTTGTTCACCAGCAGAACAAAACCATTTTTTTAGATTGCTAGATAGTGTCAGCATATAAGCAAACTATCAACATCCAGTTGGTTTGCAGGAAAGCTGGGCTCATGGCTTTACTGGGCCTCCTAAGAGCTGTGATCCAAACTTCAGTCTTCTGTCTGACAAAGCAGCATCTACACATCCAGTTCATCCCATTCTCATCCCATCCTGCTTTGTCTTTTCAACCAAGATACTTTAAGCAATGAAGGAAAAAGCTTTTGGGAACCAAGTATGAAGAATCCATATTTGGACTTTCCCATTTGTACAGCAGTTGGAATCACTTAATTTTCTCTTCACTACATAAAATCCAGAAGTGGAGTTTTCTCCAACTAAAACAAAGCTGATATAGTGAATCTGAGACCTAACTGTAAGAACTCAGACTTGACAGAAAACCAGAATGAAATGAATGGGAACACATACACAAATATATACATAGACTCTTGAAATACAGCAGTAGAAGCACATTAGTAGAACAAACAAGTGTCTTCTTTGCATGAATTTTGCCTCAGGGGAAGATCAGATATCAGTCTCCATCTCTCCTTATGAAGTAATTTAATAAATACATGTGGCATCTCTGGATTTCTATTACTTTCCAGCTCAGTATCTCTCATATATAAACTATCTTATCTAGATCGCAAGATCGACAAAAAGAGGTTTTGTCTTCACACCTAACTACGCAGCACACACTAAAATGCATGCAAGGGAAATTAATACAATTTCCTTAAAGAAGGAAATTATTTGGGGAGTAGGGGGAAATAATGGGTGAAAGAGACAAGGAAGGCTTTTTTACCTCCCATCAGCAAAGCACTGTAGAGTGCATTACAATTAATGTTTGTAATCAACAAGACATCTTCACCCACCACTTAACGCATCTCGCTGGTGAAATGACTGGGTGCAATAGCAGTGGGAGGATACCAGCCAAGATAGAAAAGTTCCTGAATTCCACATGCCTCCCACATGCCTCCTCCAAGCCTTCATAAGGGGAAGTCAAGCTGCAACCTCATTACTTGCTCACCAGGAATTGAGTTTCCCTCATGCTGTCCTTGTCATACAAGCACAAGTCTACTCGGTGCTGAGCACACATAGACCCTCAACGGTACATCCTAATGACAACAGGCAAAATGAACCTTCTTTGCCCTAATTGCAGCTCCCTGCAAAGCTCAGAATTTGCTAACAATACGGGTGCATGCACACAGATCTGAAGTTTCACTCGGTGGCCCTGGGCCTTTCTAATGAACAGTTCATGCATTGATGCCCTACATTTTTTTCCTCCCTACTCTCACAAAGCTTCTCACGCGAGAAAGAAAAGCTCACTGCTGCCGAGACCTACACTATGCGCTCTGAGGCACAGGGGCTGCCAGCAGGATCAATCTCAAAAGCTGACTTTGCTATCACTACTGAAGACACAGGAAGATTAACTGTGGGCTGTATTTCTCCTTTTCTGTTTTTCCAATTATTATTTGGTAGAGAAATCTGGAGGAAAAAAAAACCCAAAACCAACCAAACAAAAAACCCAGACACTTCCAAGCAAGCTGCTGTTTTGGAGTTAACCAGTAGAGAGTCTATGCTATGCAACAAACGTACCACTGATATATATTTAAATATGCCTTTTTACAGTAGTTTCCAGGTGTTTCATTAAATCATTCAAGAGAGACTTATGGACAAATGTCTGTCTTTGCTCAGCCCCAAACATATTCTTTTCCTTCTTGTGATTAGTGAGGGATTTTTGTGTATGAGGACAATTTTACCAAGCTTTGTAAAAGGAAGTGTGATGGAAGAAGTGAAAAAGATAGAAATACCAAAACATAAAGGATGTTTTGCTTTCTGTTTAAGAAATGCTAACTATGTGTTGTTCCTCTTACATATCAGCTCCACTCTAGCTTGTCTGCAGTTATCACATAGACACAGTAGACAGATGAATCCTGTGAACCAGAACCAGAGATAGTTCTGCTGTTTTACCAATATAATTTGCACAAACAGGTAAAGTCTAAGAAACAGATGTGCAAGTTCATCTTCTAATTTTCAGAACAAGAATGACAAACTGCTTTTAAACACTGTATGTCTATAAAGTGGCATGAACATTGTGCATCTGTAAATTACAATATTTTGATAATGTATGCCAACATTAATATTCATTCTCTTCATTTACATGTTTTTTCATGCAGAAAATGGTTTGGAGTTCCTCCTGATTTCCTTGATAACAGTCCTATGTTTCATGACTGGCTGCAACAAACAATGCATTTTTAATATGCTTAATAAATTTGAATTGTCATTAGTGATGAATATTGCACAGATCAGGCACTGAGGAGCACAATATTAAATCCTTAACCAGATCTGATCCTTCAAAATAGCAGGGTATGATCCTTCAAGCTATGTCAAGGCAGAACTTACCTGAGATTGATTAAACAAACACATATTATGCCACAAAATTCAAGGGTTATACTGGCCTTTGTTAACATTCACCTAGATTTAAGTTTCCTGCTAAACGAGAATATATTTAGGTATCTGTTGTGAGTTGTTTCCTAGATAGGGTTTTGGGGTTTTTTTAGGTGGTTGGTTTTTTTTGTTTTGTTTTTGTTTTTGCTTTGTTGTTGTTGTTTAGGGGTTTTTTTTGTTTTTTTTTTTTGATTTGTTGGTATGGTTTCCCCCCTTTCTCCAGCTCTCATGTAAAAAGTAGATAGCTATAGAAACTAGGGGTCCTGATGGCTGAGTCGAGCATCCCATCACACATGAAAAAGGCTGTACTCAGCTTTACAGTCAGTGCATGAAATCCATGTTCTAAGCCAGCTTCCAGTGCAAGCAGATCTCCAGCTGCGATCAAACTAAGATACTGCTTCCTATGCAAACAGCTGAGTATGCAAGCCCCCTTTCTTCCCTCCTCCCAGATGCCTGTGGTTCATAAGCTTGCAGGAGGAAATTAAAAAATAAATTAATAATAATAAAAAGTCAGACATGAGGAAATGTCATTGTTAGAATTTCACTAAATGCCCATGGGTGATAATGTAACAGCAGTTATGTAGTTCTGATATTCAGTGAAGAAAAGTGACTTACACTGAGGAACTAAAGCATCATGTTTACAGATAAAAGCATTTCAAATAGGCCTTTTCAAGTTCCCTTTTTCCACAATACTGCTGGTTAAAATATGCTTAATGAGACTTTCCTTACCCTCACTTTGACAGTTTCTCTCATATGGATTTGCTTCTACCTATTTCAGCTAAAAGACTCTAATCTGCTGTTGCAGAGCACACTGAGCTACTAAGCCACAAGTTACGACCTTATTAATGTGGCTCAGCAGGTAGAAAATAAAATGTGAGTTGAGAAGAGCCCACCTGAAAAACGGAAGTGAGGAATCAGCGTAAAATGTGCAGGCATGGCTTCAGAATGATGAATGCAGTAACAGACATATGCTGGAAATTCCCCTCAAAGGAAGAAAGAAAATACTGACAATCTTTTAAGTCTCTTGTTGCAGAGAAGTCTAGTCTGCTGAAGAAAATTTTGACAAACTCATCAACAATACCAAACATGACATGGGTGGCTATAGCTCTGATCCATAGAGAGGGCATTCTTATATAACACGACGACAAACTTCCATTTGGAAATACAAATATGTGAGGCTTCAAAGCATCTGTGGTATTTATAACCACGTAGCCGGGGTCAACTCACTGCCAAGACACTTCAAACAACAGGATCCAAGGGGGACAAAGATGTCTAACAGAGATAATCTAACCAATATTGCAAGGCTGTATTCAGATTTTTTTTTAATCTACATCTACCTCTCTCCCTGAGGCTCCTATCCCTAGAACAGCTGCCAGTGAAAACACACTCCTGTTGCCCCATTGTTCCTTTTCAACATACTAATGCAAACTCATCTCCAAAAGTAAGAGTTTTCATCAAAACACTCTCGTGCATAATGGTTACTGTAGGACTACTCAACATACAGACGTACCACAATGATTCTTAAAGCTTAGTAGCAAGTACCTTGGTCTACCTTAGCTAAGTATCTTGTCCCCAGCAGTGGCTGAGAAAAGAATAGGTAAGAACACAGTAAGGACAGTGAATTCTTCATTTCATCAAGCTGTTCCACAGAAAGTTATTCACATACTGAGAGGCAGAGATGCTTTAAGGATTCAGGTTATTCAGTGGTTTACATATCTGATTTCCCTTCTTGGAAGGACAGAGTTGCAGGATGATGTGCAGTGGTGGCACTGGAAGGTGGGAATGAGTGACCATGTTGTTAAAACACTAGGTTCAAGGTTAAATAAAAAGGCGATGGAAAATCTAGAAAGAGCCTTGGAATTATGAGAACTTTTATTTTGTTGTGAGCTTGTAACATTAATCACCAGGCAATCTTCAAAATATTTTATGTGTGTCATATTAGTTATATTAGTGCATTAGCTAATCTGTTACAAGGTCTCCAGGAAAAAAAAAAAAGTGCAACTATTAACATCCCCTGCTTTACATATGGGAACTTCAAATTAGATTTTTATGTGCCATAGTATTCTGCACAGTTATTGAGATTCCTTCTGGACATATGTGCTCAAAGCTTCCTTACTGCAGAAACACAGAGCAGTGAATGACAGGCTGGAAGCATTAAGCACTCCTGAACTGAGGAGCTCAGAGTTCAGGGACAGTGCCAGAGTGCAAGAGGACCAGCAACAGCTTCCAGAACTAGCAGAGCATCTGATAATGAGTTAGAATATAAATGCTCTCAAACCAAGCAAAGTCTACATTTTTTCTGGATGAAAAGCAAAGTTTAATTAGTGCTATTTTTACAGCAAGTTCCATGAAATTACTCATTCCTGACAAATACAGAGCTACTAAAAGGCAAAGAGGTAAATGGCAGCCCTCACTACTTGTCAGCCTCTCAAGGCCCTGAGGGAAGAGTCCTGCACGCACATCTTTACAGAGCATCATATCTACACAAACAGAAAAAAGATTCATCCTCCCTCACAGCTGTCTGCAGCTCATGGATACCACAGTCACTTTTCTGACATTTTTATTTATTGGAAATGTAAGCTTATCTTACTTTACAGGTAAAAAAACATCTTCCCCTAACTCTCTCAGCTTAATCCTCTGTGTGATCTGAGAGACATCTAGAAGAGGAAGAGAAATAAATCCAATACACTCAGTTAATTACTCAGTGACAGATAATCTTTTCTCCTCCTGTTTTCTTCCTCTTCTATAAAAAGAATAACAAAGTAAATAAAAAGCCCTCAACTAAAACTGTGGAACAAGTCGGCTGAGAGGATAACAGTGTAATTAAAGTCAGGCCCAGCCTGATGCAAAATCTCATTTACTGTGTACAGAAGCAGCAGCTCACTTGCTACCAAAAGCTCAGGGAGTACAGAGCTTTAGCAGTCCTGAGATTGTATAGATTCTGCCCATCCCTTCTCCCTTACAGTATTTCATCCCTTCATGTCTTTTGCCAGTGGTCTCTTAATTCATTAGGAGCTTTAGAAGGGTGATCTTCTTCCATTAGTGCCGCAGCCAGCTGTAGTTAAACTGCTGAAACATCACAAAGAAATGCCATCCAAGCAGGTACTAGTGTGTTTATAAAGAAGACAGATTCTTGTCTTGTAGGCGATGGCATAATTGTGTTACAGATGGTTACAGTCCCATCAGTCACAAAACTGCTTAAACCACCCAACTACATCTTCGAATGAAGATGTGCTTATAAGCAGCTATAACATAAATGACTCATGTCTGTGACGTGCTTCTAAACAGCCCCTCATCATTCATCAACCTTTTGAGAATGCACTCAGCATAGAAGGCAAGAGTGGCGTTACTTTGTCATGTATTGAGGGCAGAGATTCCTCTTCTGTTCTGCAGGCCTGCAGAACTACCTGTGTGTCTCATCTGTCCTTCAGACACAGAACTCTTGACATCAGAAATCAAACCAGACATGAGATCATGCTTTCTCCATTCCCCAGCATCAAACCTTAGAGGCAAGAAATAAATTAAAGTGCAAGGTACATTTCTCTCAATTCTATTTTTTTTCCTATACTTTTTCATACAAGCATGGAGATTTAAATTAACATGTCATTTAAGCAGATAATAACAGCTAATAGTGTCAGGTGCACTAAATAATAAGATCTGTCCATCTTGTAATTTCTTTCCATCACACTATGAACAGAGAAGCTGTTCTGGGATCTTCAGAGGGATAATTATTAGTGACCTGAAGGCATGAGAGCATAATGAGCTGGGATCTAACAGTAAAGCCAAACCCAGTACAGAAAAAAACTTAACTACCTGGGCTTATATAAGGAAAGAGGATAGAGGAATGACAACAAAGTGCTCTGGCTACTTTCAGAACAGTCATGAGTACTGATGGAGCACTGAAAAGACAAGTGAGTTAATTTTAGCTATCCTGATTCTCCTTCAACATTTCCCAGTCCAAAGCATTTTCCCAGGGAGTCTACATGATTGTCCATGCAACTGTAGTTAAGTCCTGGCAAATGACATATGCCAAGTGAACCTAAAGCTGATGGGCTCAAAGTAAGACAAGTAGTCCCTGAATCTGTGGAATTCCTCATCACAAGTACTAAAAATTCCTCACTGACTGGTAAAATAGATTAATATTTCTCTAGGTGAAATGACTGAGGTAAAAGGAAATAAAAATAATAAATTATTCCTTGGAAATTAAAAGCCTTTCCTAAACAAGTTTATCAAAACAAAATCAACCTAACAAGAAGTTTTAGTTAAAATTTTCTTGTAATAAGATGGTAGTCTGTCCACCTCCTCCACTGACCCACATACAAAATTCTTGGACTTCCTACCAAAGTTTCACAGACGGAGCCACAAAAAAACCTCCCTCCCATTCATTACAGCTAATGAAAGTAGCACTACAGACACATGGAGTAAACATCCCTTAGATCTATTTTTCAGAAAGCTAAAAACAGGCACCATCTGCTCTCACTGAATTCAAATAACAGCCTTAAGAAACAGACCACGGTCCAGCTTTTTCCTTTGGTTCATACAGTGCACTATGTGTTTTGAAATCATGAAAGTATCAAGGCATTCCCTATTAATCAGTCTGGTAGTCAACATTACACAAGTGGAAATCAATTATCTGGGACTGATACTGTATCAGTTCTGAATAAACAGACATTGAATACTGGCTCACAGCTATTCCCCCAGTCTTAGTAGCACTGACTTTTCATAAAGATAATTTGGGCAGTAGATGACCCTGAGATTCTTCATTATAAACAAAGACTTAATGATGTTGATTCTCTTAAAAATTAACTAATTGGTCAATTAGATTCTAAATAAGTTGGGAAACAAGAAATCGAATGATAGGGCATCCACAAAGTATGCTATCTAGCTGAGACAAGACAATCAGACTTCAGCCTCTTTGTCCTTGAGTACAAAAGAAGCGTGAGAGAGGGTTTAGCTACAAATCTTCCAGCACATTTTTTTAAAATGCAATTAAATTCAATAAAAGAATTGTATCAGGCTCTTCCTATTTAAGTAAGGTGGTAATTATGAACTCAGTTTATCTCCATACCTCCAAAGAGAGCTCTCTGTGATGCTTCCAAGGTTGTAGTCATACAGCTTTGTCAGAATTAGAATCACCTGAAGGCAAAAAGAAGGAATCATGGTTAGTCTCAAACAATTACAATCTCACAAAACTGAAGTGACCCTAGGGAAGGCTTAGAATTCCTTTAATGGGTGCTTAATATAACTGAAGGAATTGTTAAAAGCATTTGCCTAAACTGACATGGGAAGTGTTTGCAGAGATGTATGTTGAGCCAATCAGACCTTTTCTTGATCCACTCCTCTGCAAGATTATCTCCAAGGCTCTTCCCTTAACCCCTGGAGACAGAGTGCAGTTGAGAAGGAGCTGACATGCTAGACATATTTCAAGATACAAGGTGAGATCTACTGTACACAGGAGAGACAGTCATTACTTTCTGCTGTTTGAAACTGCTGATCCTTTGTACAGCTGTGGTGCATAGATAGCCCACTGGCCTGTTTCCAGTCAAACTCTTTTTGGTTATAGCAGATGACAGAAAACAAGCAAATGGTCACCAGTTTTGGCCTAAGACTCAGACTAGACATCAGGAAAAGATTTCCATAAGGAAAATTAATTTATCACTACGGCAGGCTAGCCAGAACATCTGCAGAGCCTCCATTCTCCTCCTTGGAAGTTTTAAAATCTTAGCTAGAGAAAGTTAAGGCTCACCTGATACTCAAAGCAAGGTTGCTAGCTGTGTTTAACTAGGTTTAACTAGGGACCCTCCAAATGCCAAAAAACATAACATCTCTATGACAACAGTGAAAACTTTAAATTGATTCAGAATAGAACTGTTTCCAGGTTTAGGACTTTTATTAGCTCTTTTGATAAACAGATGTTCCATCCTGCCAAAACAGACACTAGTAAAATAAAATTATCTTACTGGTGGAAGGAAAGCAGTTTTCAGAAAAAAAGATTTTCCAGCAAAACATTTCAGCCTGCTCTTTTGTTAATGTCTTAAAAATAATAATAAAAAATATTTCTGACTTTAAAGTTGATGGGTTCCTTTAAAAATACCTACATGTGGGACATAAACTACCAGACCATTACTAGTGTTACTAATATATTTTGCACTTCTCCCTGACAGGTCACTGTACCTCTTATCTTCCTCTCTATCCCATTAAAACTGCTGTAAATTAAAGAGGCAGAACACTTCTTACCTGACAAAAACCCTGCTCTATATACCTCTTATTATTTTCAGTCTAGGTTTCTAAGAAATTAAGTTCACAGATACACATCCCTCTACTCCCTTGATTACATCATCTTCAACTGATTTAGCAGAGAAATGTGGCTACTTGCACTAGAAAACAGACCACACCACTACCATTTCGAAAGCCAAAACTCATCCTACCTCTCACACCGACAGCCCCAAGTAAGCCACAACAGGACCTGTCTCTTTCCAATATACTCAGCATGAGACAGCAGAAAAAAAGCTCCAAGTAGCTGAGGGCATAATTGAGCACACAGTTAATGCAATAAATTAACAGGAGACAAAGTGGACACATCTGACAGACATTTGTTCCCATGACACAACTCAGTTAAATCCTTCATAGCATGGAGTGAGGCTGCCCGAAGCATTTCCTACTTATACAAACACAAGTCATGTGCAGATGATGGGCACACAGGAAAGGCACCTGAAAAAACAATGGTTTACCATTGTAAAAAGGTTAAAAAAGCAAAGGCACCTGGCCTCCCTGACTGTCCTCAGAATCTGTTTTCTTCACTGGCTCTCTTGTTTTCCCCTGCCAGCTCCACCCATGGCCCCATAGCAGCAACCCACTCCCATTCCCTCCAGGTGCCTTGACCACTAATCCCAGACTCCATGTCCCCCAGAAAACACCCTGTTTCAACTGAGGATTGATTCACAGTGACCCCAAACCTCCAAGTGTTGTTCCCCTGAAGCAAACCCACAGTTGGACTCCTGCCTTGGCGAGGAGCCAGAGGACAACAAGCATCCTCTGTTAAGATGAGGGCAGTTCAACACAACCACCATGATCACTCCTTTGCTCACCAGGGCACCCTTACAAGAATATCCCCCTGCTACTCAAAACACATAACCCCAACTGCTGTCCAGGAGATGCTTCTTTCAATAGCCCAGAGGGTCCCTCTTTGAGGAGGCAGCCAATGTACAAAGCACCAGCCACCTGCTGAGGCATCAGATGGCTGAGCTGCAGCAGGCACATATGCTTCATGAAAGCTTGCACAAATTAGGACTTTATAAGTGCTAAATTTCAATCTCCACCCTCCCAGGAATGCTTATTGGTGACAGCAGAGCAGCTGTCTGCTCCAGATACTGAACTGTGTCACTGCCATCCCTCACAGCACCCTCTGAATGGGTCTATAAATCCCTACTTAAATAAATAAAAAATTAAGGGGGATAGGGGTGTTATGTGTAGAAAAAGGAAGGGCTCTGCACATTAAGGCTTTCAGAATAATAACTCTCCAAATGAAAGGTAGCAGTGAACTCAAAGAGGTTTAGTGCCAGCCTTCAGTGCCATGTGGGAGTTGCACGTACCATCGGCTTCAAGCCAACCTTGAATCTGCAAAGCAGCTGGACAGTTGCTTATATCTTTTTCCAGGCCTTGTTGTCTTCTCTTGGCTTTCTCCTCTGATTCCCAGAGGAACTAGAGATGTAAATGACTAATAAACATTTCCCCTAATTAATATTTTGACATCTGGTAGTTTTAGAAGCAGACCTGAAGATACCAGGCAAGGAAAACTGGGAAGAGTAAATAAAAAAACAACATTGTGTTCCACTACCACCCCACTCCCCGAAATCTTTGCTACTGTCTGATGCAATCCTGGGGAATCACAGAATGTTAGGGATTGGAAGGGACCTAGAAGATCATGTAGTCCAACTCCCCTGCCTGAGCAGGATCACCTAGACCAAGTCACCCAGGAACAGATCCAGGTGGGTCTTGAGTGTCTCCAGAGAAGAAGACTCCACAACCTCCTGGGCAGCCCATTCCAGAGCTCCGTCACCCTCGCTAGGCAAGATCATACAAGAATCAAGAAACACCTTCCCCTTCTCTAAATCCCAAGAATTAGGATCATGTTAATTTTATGGAACTGTAAAATTGGCATAATTATGGGTGCTAGAGAGACTGAAAATTATTATTCACAAATTACATTTTTTCTTTATTCCAGCTAAGGAAAATTCACAAATCTCAACAGTTCTGTGAAAGAAAACTCTACTGAGAATTATAATCTCACTTGAGGAAAAAAAATCATTGACATCCCAAAAAGAATAAGAAGTGACAAAAATAAAAGTGCCAATACAAGAAATCAAAATATTTAACTTCCAGACAGCTGAAGTGTCTCTTCTGTTCTTTTTAGTTCCCCCATCAATTTCAGTAAAACCCACACAATCTTAAGAATGCTATAGTTCTCTTGGAATTGATGGGGGGGTGGAAAACAGCCAGCTGTATTCCATCACACTTGTTTTTGATATCTGCAATCTTTCTGCAGAGGTATCCCTGGACTCACCTAAGTATGCATGTTAGTTGCAGACTAGCTGCATCTAGTGTTCTAAATAATATTGCTATGTCCTGACTTCTTAGTAAATTTAGGCTAAAATCTTATCATTTAACATTTCCAAGCTAATATTTGTGTTTCACACTGTGCTGTGGTATCCATATGAACCAGCTTTTTAGGTGATAACTTTGGCTTCTTATATTTTGAAAAAGGGCTTTCCTATAGGAGGCATTCTCATTTTTGTGGCCCTGTATCAGCTCCTGAATATCTTTAAGCCTATCTCTAGCTTCAGGAGTCTCCTTGGGTCATTCACTGTGGTTCAAATACTAGCAACAGATCTGATCCAACATATACATGCAAAACAAAAAGGTAATCAGACATAAAATCAGTAGTTTCTGCCCTGGAGTTCATATATTCTTTTCCTCTTTATAATGACATTTGAATAACCTATGCAAGGCCATGATTTTGGTTATATTCACTTTTTCAGAAAACATATTTCTTATTTGCTCTTCTCTCTCTCTTTTTTTTTTTTTTTTGCTAAATGGCCTGGAAAGGTTAGTTCATGTTTAAGATGTTTTCTGCTGTGGTGTTTTTTGTTTGTTGGGTTTTTTTCCCCCTCTCCATGGCTGTCACTACGTAGTACAGAGAAACCTAATGAACAGAGACATGCATATTATGTTGTTCTAAATGTCAGAACAGGGGCTCTGAAGCACAATAATGAAATGAAAAATATTGTCTCACCTTTTTTTTATTTCTTCCTTTGTTTTTGTTTTCTTAGACTGTGTTTTTCTCCCTTCTTTACCGCTTACCAATCAACATAAGCTAACAAGAGCAAGAATAAAAGAACGAGCAAACTAGAGATAAAATGAAAAGGAGCTGAAAATCCAGTCTTATGCCAGCTCTGCTGTGAATACAGATGACCCTTACAATTGCATAGAAATGCAAGGCTTTAGAAAGTCTGTTGTTCACTAGGATCAGCAGCTGAAGTGGGTTCTTCTGCCATAGCAGGTATGGAAGAGAATGAGAGAGAAAACTTTATCACTTCTGCACTGATAGCTCAGAGCAAAAGATGTTTGATTCTGGGTTTGCCACATCCCCAGTGAGGCTCTTTGATATATTGGGAAAAAAATCTAGGGTTAAGTGTGGCTAAATTTTTCCACGATCTACCTTGGCTCACGTTCAACTGATCCACACTGTCTCTCTGCACCCTTCCTTGCACTTCTAACTCAGGTTTAGTACCGGCTTAAATCTTTGTCTTGACCTTGATTTCAACTTCTCTACGAATGCATCTAGTAAGGCTCCCACAGGATATTATCCAAAGTTCATCCTTTACCGCAGCACTAGTTCATTACTAATGTAATGTAAGGATTACCTTTAACCTGACTTTTCACCCCTGGCAAAAAAAGTAGATAGCCTCACCAAAGAGTGCTGATCTAACCAGGAAGACAGTGAAAGAAAGTCTGCAACATCGCTGCTCTCACATTCATAACACATTGGGAAGAAAATGACAGGCTGCACTCTGGCTGTGTAACTCTGCTGCTGCTAACGATGTGCATCCAGAAAGCAAGCAAGCCCACACTGAGCTACCTTCTGCCACAGCTACACAGAAACCAGAATCTGAGCCAGTCAAAAGCACACCAGGTCAGGGATCTGTAACACTTTGCACTACTCACTGACAATTACAAATCTACTCCTGGGAATACTATGTGAGCACTATGTTAAAGCCTGTCCATACTTGCTCAAAGTAGGCTAAACAAGGATGGGGACTGGAACATCTGTTGTGTTTGAGATTTAATGAGCATTATTAAAGACGTACTATGCAAAGTTATCTGTGATAATTCAACTCTACCTCATTGATACCACCAGCACCCTCATCTTGGAGACATTTTATCAACTGTATTCTCACCACCAGCCCTGTTTCTCTCTGCAAATTCTTTCCACTTTACACAGAGCACCAGGGTACTAAATTCAAACAAACAATGCTTATAGCTCCATGGCAATAGTGTTTTTTCAAAATGAAGAAAATTTCTGAAGGTGTTCACTATAACTTCATGGGCTCTTATTTTTACAATGTTACATCTAGACTGACCTAAAACTATGCCAGAAAGATTGGTCCTACAGACTTCAAGAGTTGATTTCAAAATGGCAGTAGCCCTATGTTTATAAAGGCAAAACCAGCACCTCTGCTCAGACTTCCAAGCTTTGTATGTATGTTTGCATGTTAGTCAAGATGGCAGCTGTTCTGGGATGATCCACAGAACTAAAAAATATTTCATTAATAGTTCACTTTCCTGACTTGCACAGCTTCACCTCTCAGCATTACTTGTGTACCAACTGCTCCTTACTGAACATTTTCTTGAAATAATTTGAAAGCAATGCAAATGGTATATTTGATAAAATATTTCTAATACCTGACTGAAGACTATTTATAGCAGCTTTCTGAATCTGCATGAGAATCGGGTTTCTTCTGTAGACTAGTAGTGTGCTGATCACAAATTTCAATTTGACCACTGAAATCCCAAAAGGTTCCTCCCCACCGAACCCACAACCTAATGAAAAGCCTTAAGGATTTTATTTTGTCCCGATTTCTTGCCTAGAATCAGATTTTTCTGACTCAAGCAACAGCCTTGGGAGCATATTAATTTTCAGCATAGGATAAATGAGATGGATCTTCATGAATTTTAGTATTAGTCTGGTATTAGATCTAATAACCTGACAGAAATCTAGTTTCAGTCATGTGCCAGATGCACACTCTACACTATGACCTGATCTTCAGGATGTGCCACAATTTGAGTCGCCCGCCTGTAGTGCTCTCTGCCCATGCAAGAAGCAATACAACACAGGCAGAGTTTCTGGAACTTAAAACACTACATATGCAGTTTGGTTGCTCTATTGTTATGAGGAGCATATGTTTTGAGACAGGGACTGTCTCGCACAGTCACAGAATATAAGCAGTCTTCAATAGAACAGTATTTTTTTAAGTTATTGTATTACATACAGCCATGGAAAAAATGGTAATGGTGTAACTATCTTTTATAACACTCTCCTGATGAAACTGTCACACTACCTTCTAATTGGGAAGAGAGAAACAAATATCCAGTCACCATCAAGCAGTTTAAGTACACCTCGAAGTGCAGTGATCCATGAATCCCTTATTAAAGTCTAGAGATCCTTTCCACTGTCTACTTAGCAGGAACATAAGTCAATAACAAAGCAGCACTAAATTCACTTTTCACAAGCTTGCTGGTCTGCTATAATTGGGCAGGAAGCTAAAAGACTTGAAGCTTTCTTATGCATAATATGTTAATAAATCACATTTCTCAGGCTAGACTGCAGTGTTTGAGACTATGTACCATATAAAGACTGGAAATATCTGGGCAACACGTCTGTTCCCTTCTTCATCTCTACCTTATGAATACATCACAGAACTTTACGACTGGAAAAAGGGAGAACCAAAAGGAACACAGGAATGTTCTTAATGAGCTGCTTGGGAAGGTAATATTTTCAAATAAATTCACAAATAATTGACTGAGAATTTTACAGGCTGCTCATAAATATTTTAATTTTTTTTTTTTTTAATTTAAACACTACAAACCCAAGAGAACTCCGTATTTGGGGTAAATTAACTGCACACATTCTGTTCTTTGCATTATTATTTAGCAATGTTATACCAGTCAGCAAGTATCATAGTGTCTAACAGCTCTGCAAGAACCAAGAACTATGGAGACATGAAGACTGTGATTTGCTTTCCACCTGGACTGCAGACTTCTTTAGATAAATGCATCAGCAGGGAAAGGAAGATAAGTATGATGATAAAGAAGGACAGCCACATGGTTTCACAGCTAGACTAACCAACTCCCCATTTCACTGCAGTCTTTGCTATAAGGAATTCACAGAGTAAACATCCTTTCACTTTTCTGAATCCTTCAAGGGGTAGAAAAAAAGGTCTGATATTGACCACTACTGAACTGGAGGTGATAGTGGGAAAATTTTAATGCTTTCTCTCTGAATTTTTATGCAGGAGATAATTCTTCCCCTTACTAACTTTCAGTAATCAGCAGATTACACTTCCTAATTCAAAAGCTATTGCAACTGTTGTGCCTAAAAGGTTCACAGAGAACAAATAAACAAGGATGATAAATTATGTGAAGTGGCCTTTAAGTGAGAAATTGCTCCTACTATAAATCCAAGAAAATATATGAAAGACATCAGCACAAAAGTGTCCTGCATGGTTATTCACTGCTTTTCAGTACACAAGACCTAGGGCAGCAAGTAAAATGGAGAAGATCAAAATATTAATTGGGAAATTCCTTCTCCCTGTGTTTTGGGGATATTGAAAACTTAATGTCAGTTCAAGGGGAGACAAGAGATGTTCAGGAAAGAGATGTGAACTGAGGGCAAATGTATAAATAAAAACTTATCTAGCACAACGCTTGTGCAAGTTTTCCCAGGCAGGCAATTTTAACCACTATTGGAGAGGGAATATGGGAAATTTGTCTAAATCTGTTCATAGATATTCATATTTTTGGCACCTATAAAAAAAAATCTGTAGGCAAGAAATTCAATGTTTGCCAAACAAAGATACTAGTATTTACTTAGTCTTCTACAATTCTATGAGTAGAGCAAGATGTATGACACACTCAGTTTACAGGGGTCCCTGTCATGGCAATAACATTAAATGAGACAACAAAAATTCCTTTTAATCATGAGGAGTAAATTTTTACTTTGAGAGCAGCAGAGCACTGAAATGGGCTGCCCAGAGATGTGGTAGAGTCTGTCTCTGGAGCCATTCAAAACACCCCTGGATGGGATCCTGTGCAGCCTGCTCTAGCTGAACCAGCTCTGGAAGGGAAGGCTGAAATAACAGGACCTCCAGAGGTCCCTTCCAGCCCCTGCCATTCTGTGATTTAATAATATGAATTATAATAAAGGCAAAAATAAGGCAATTCTTTCCTTCAAATCTCTTAAGATAGCCCCAGACTTCATGCTTGCTACAAATTCCTGTTTCATCCCGATGACAGCCTAAGAAGAATTTCAAATACCACATCAAAGCAGAGACAAAACAAACTATGCATCTGTAATATCTAAATCGCGAATGTTAAGACATTGTTATTATTTTTTCTGGCTCAGAAAGTGACCCAAAGGTAGACCGTACCACATTCCAGGAAAACACCTTCACCATTGAGATGCTGAACAACATATAAAGGGGAATTAATTTCCTGCTTTTTTTTTTTTAATCCCAAAATTCCCCTATAATTCAATAAGAAACTGACAAAATCCTGTCTGTCATCTTAAAACATTTTAATATAAAGGCAAATAGTTAAGAAAGAGGAAATGTTTCATTTCAGAAGACAGAAGTTACTACAGAAATAATTGATTACACACTGTAATTGCATTGATGCTTAAAAGCCATTAGCATGAGAGCTCTGTGCCTGTTTCTAGAGGGAAATGCAGTTTTCTGTTTATTCATTTCACTGAATATCCACACAGAGCTTTGGAGGATTATTTCAGAATTAAGACCAGAGGAGGGTGAAGCCCTAAAATACTTGGAAGGAAATTTCTTCTCTTATACCCTATTATGTTTGCTGTCAATCAGCAGCTCTTGCTTAAACACACAGCTACTGCCAGTGATTTAGAGGGAATGCCCAGAAAAGATGAAAGGGTCAACCTGGAGACAAGCACTAAGCTGTTCTGTGCCTGGCCTGTGCTCAGGCTTGCTACTGAAACAGAGACATTCCAGAGGCACTGGGCTTTGACAAGGGACACAGATTTTACACACTACTAAGACATTTCTAAAGCAAATGTGTACAGCCTGCATATCTTCAAGTAAAAACTTACATGCACACTAGTGCTCCAGCATAGCCACTGGCAGCTAAAATAGAGCAGCATACACCACACTCAGAAAAAGAGGGAGCATGGAAGAGACTTTATGAAACCATGCCACTTGGCCACTAGGACTGGACTCTGAAAGCTGTATTTACGGCGATGCCCTCGTGGTTAAGACTCAGAAGTTTCTGAAGGACTTAGAAATACCCATGAACTCCAAACACACATGCTATTTCCCAAACCAGTAAAATCCAAACCTCCACTTGAAGATAAACCATCAAACTGTATGAATAAAGATTACAGAGGTAAAATAACACATAAGGCGTCAAGAAAGGCTGAAACTAGAGGTGTTTCCCTTGGAAAGGGATGATGGAACCATATCCTGGGGAAAGACTTGGGGGGTGGGAGGACACACACAACCAAAAAAGGATTTGTGTGGTACACCAAATGCCCAGGCTGCTTACTCTGGAGCTCAGTATAGAATACAAAAGTGAAAAATTAGCATGCAATGAATAATTTATTTAGCACTTTACTGTTGTTTATACAAATCACTTTCATGAAAGCAATGTGTATTCAAGCAATAAATCACTGTTGAGCACTCTGTCAGAAGCAAAAGATACTACTTGACAGAATTATTGAGTGATGCTGCATGGCCACAAGGCAACTACAACAGAGATAAGGATGATGTCCTTGAATAATAGACTGCCTCCCTCTAGCCCTAGGGAAGAAATTGAATCT
This sequence comes from Ceyx melanurus, assembly GCA_024611195.1. Lineage (NCBI taxonomy): Eukaryota > Metazoa > Chordata > Aves > Coraciiformes > Alcedinidae > Ceyx > Ceyx melanurus. The sequence continues at coordinate 79,844 of JANHGL010011623.1, read as the reverse complement.
TTAAAGTAAAACTTTCATCCTGGGGTAGCAGGAGTAGTGAAACTTATGACCATGTGTCTTTCATCTTTAGGTCCCAAAAAGAGCCCTGAAAAAATTCATAGAATCACTCCTAGCAATAGTTCTGTGATGCACTTTTGGCTTATTACATATATGAAGCATGCAGAGTTAAAAGAGTTGTTGCAGTACACAGGGAGGGAATACTTACTCTGATGAACTCCTAGGTCTTCACTCTTGAAATCATTCTTCCCTGGCCTCTAACACATGGAGCTATGGACACCATAAGGTCCTGAGCTACTCTGATTTTACATCATAGCTTCCACCCTGTCTACCTCTAGCAGGGCTTTCAAGTCAAATTCAAGCTTTCTCTTCCCTTTTCTGTAATTCTAACATCTTTTTGCATTAACACAGATGGGAACATACACTTTTGGGACTGATTTTCAATCAGTGATCATACTAACAGACATACGGTATGTTTTCTAGAAACTGAAAAAACAAGCTTGGTGCAAAAACAATTTTTATTCAGCAGTCTTTTGTTACACTTTACTGGGGACATCTACTCTCCCAAGTACTGCCTCCTCCAAAAACACTTTTCTGCCATTCCCTACACATCTTCTAGTAACATGACAAGAAAATACTACATTCTAGGCAAATGTGATAGGCATCTTACAGCAACCCTTTGTTAATGGAGTTAAATTTGAAATTAATTTGGCTCAGGTCGAGGATTCACAAAGTGCCTTATGAGCAGACAAACTTAATTTGGTCATTTGTTACTCTTTGATTGTGCTAAGAAAAGATGCAAAAATCAAGCCTTGTGTTTTCAATATCTCGGCCAAATTCAGCACAACAGTTTATGTGTTAATCACATGAACAACAAAAAGCAAGAATTTAATGCACTTTGTTTGCCATGAACAAAATGACAAACCACCCATTCAGCTTGAACTCACTGGTCACCACAGCCAAGGAAGTGGGAGGAATTAGAGAAGCACAGGGTTTTCTAGCATCTATCAACAGAATCATCACTTGCTCTAAAGAGACAGGGCAGAACACAAGGACAACTAACCTGAGTTAATTGGATGCCTTTATTACTAAAAATTGTATGACCCCAAAACTCCAGAGGAGTGAGTCTGCATTCAAAAAGAGATGTTTCAGTCCTCAACTAGTACATTTTGTCATCTGATATTTGTCTGATTATATAAGAGAAGTTCTTAAGTTCCTTGCATTCTTTCACCCACTCCAGCTGCAACAAAAATGCAAACAGCAGCTGTTTGTAATACACTGGAAGGCATCTTGAGACCAATTGTAATGCAAAGGTCATATTTTTTCTCAAGCTGTTTATAGACAGTAATTTGTAAGGTTGTAATGTCACATGTTGTCAATAATTCAAAGTGGAAAATTGAAATAGCTAATAGATCATCAATTCTTCACTTTTCCACTTTATTTCTTTCTCCCAAAAGAGCTGTTAAACCATGTTTCTTCTCAGCATACTCCTTGAACCTCAAACTCAAAGGTTTTATTTGTTTATGGAAAGAAATTTAGGATTGTAAAATGTAAGTAATCCCTTAACATGCACCCAGGGATCATAACAGATATAAAGTGCACATTTCAGACTTGGGATATAAATTCCAGTTAAAGGTCTATTCTCACTGGGGTTCTATAATCTGTAGAACAGGTTGATGCTGTCAGAACAAAAACTGTTGTACTTTAGCAAAGAGAGAAGGACTTAGTCAAAAACAATGAATTGAAATATATTCAAGTAAGATCTTTCCCCAGTTCTTTTGTAAAAACAAAAAACAAAACAACAACCCAAACCCAAAACTTATAATTAAAACATGAAATACAGGTTGTTTCTTTTTGTCTTCCCCCTCATGGTCCGACCAATTTATAGCCATCAGTTACAGATGAACCACTTCCCATTGGCATCAGTAGTGCTGACAGTGAGCCAGGGCAAACCTAGCAACAGGAACAAAAGTGGATGTACAGAATATAAAGTTTGCACCTTGAAAAGCTGCACCCACTGAGAGGGACCCCTTGCTGCATTCTCACTTAGGGTCCCTATGAAATGAGTGCTGGCAAAACACTTAGGGAAGCTTAGAACATCTGCTGACCTGCAGCACTGCTGCAAACCTCCTCAGGAAGATCACACAAACTTTAAAATGGAGCTGCATGGTCATATCATCATAAAAAGACTACAATTTGCAGTTACTACATGAAAATAATGCAACTGTCCCAGGTCACAAAATAAGATCCATAGTCCAGCTTAGAAGACTGAAATAAGTATTGAGATGGGGAGACATAGCTACCTGATTAGGGAAGCCTTCTCCAGGCAAAACTGTAACATTGTTCTCATTCTTCTGATCTTACATAAGTACAGTGCCACACAGAGAAAATAAATAAATAAATGGTGTAGTGAGAGTGGAGGAAAAACAGAACTATGCAGGACAGAGGACATGGAAGATATGTTACTGAGCATCTGGTCAAAAGGTCAGATCAGCTGCACATGAGCTAGCTCTCAAGTTACCTTCACCACTAACTGAAGAGCAAAGATAGAGTATGTATTAACCTACACCCTCCACATATGAAGAGTATTTGATATTTACCTCCACAAGGTTGAAAGCACATTCAGCTCACATTTTCAAGTCTTTGGGAAGAAGTCCAACAGAAACAAATTATTTCATAACTACTGTACAAGTCATGACATATTAATACTAAATATATTTAGGGAAGGTATTATGCCTGAAATACTTTTCAGCAGCATTGTGGCCAAAGTGACAGTCCCCTCAAGTAAAAAGAAACAAAACCAAAACAAAATACAAGAAAAACAAACAAAGAAAAAAAAAACAAACTACTACTACAACAACAAACCACAACACACACCAAAAACCCCACACTAAATTCCCAAGGCTTTTATTCTTTAAAAAGGCACTCGGTGCACTCTACACTTTTCTCTCCCCTGCAAACTCCAGTCTCATAGTTATCTTGCTATATTTTTAACCATGCTGGAGTGGATGAGGGGAAGAAATTAGATCTGGTGGAATAGGTGGATGTTTTCTACTGAGCAATAAGGGATAGGAACTGCACCTCTTCTGAGCAAGATAAGGAAGGATAATGGGGATAAAAGGATGATAAAATAATCAAGACTTTGTAATTACAAGACACTGAGACCAGAGGTCCTTCCTCTCTGTCAGGAAGAGAACTTGCTAGAGTTTATCTGTCTACCTCCTAGTTATAAAATAAGAAAGGCACAGGCTTATCCCCTGCAGAGGATTCATCTCTTAGGTTAAGATGCTAACTTGCACCTTGTACTTCATCTTTTCCCAGCACACATTTTATCAGGAAGCTAACTCAAAAGAAGAGGGAAGTCAAAGCATATTACAAACCAATGTACAAAAATCTTATTAACTCACTAAGATATATGACTAAGATCCTATTATCTGAAGGATAACAAACCTAAGCTGCCTTCTGCCTATATCCTCAAGGCTTTGGCAGAAAGTGTAGGAGAAGCTCAAGAGTCCCAAGTGACTTGTGACCTTCACCTTCAGTTCTCCTCCTTCTCCTCCTCATTCACTGTCAAGTGGGATGTAGGAGATTTTTTCTCTTTACTATAAATACTCAACTTTGGAGTTTTAAAGAGGTCTTTTTGAAGTGAAAGAACAAAGTCAGATCCTGACTTCCCCTCTCAGTAGAGGGCAAAACAAAGAACAACAGGCTACTGGATGGAAGCCTGTTACCAGAACCACAGTGCCCAAATCACTGACCATTTTTCATGGCATGTGACTAATGTAATCTTCCAGATGTAACAATAATGACTAAAATCTTCCTGTGGAAGCAGGTGTCCTTTTGGACTTCCAGACATGAAAAGAAAGTACAGTGGTTTGGTCATTCCCACTAGTTGAGTGTATCTTTGATGTCTAAAAAAGCCTAAACTCCTTTGGTCCTTCATCACTTCCTTCAACCCCTTTAGCTATGCTTTTGGCCAAACCCCTGGCTCTTACAATAAACAAAAAGTAGGTCAACATGCAGGTAATAAGTAGTACTTCTTTATGGGGTATGATCTTGATCGTGGAACTAACCCACATCTCAATCTCGCTGTTGGTTTTGTCATATCCCTTATTAAGGTTGTTTAAAAAAAAAAAAAAAGGTATAGTGTTGTGTTAACTGTCCTTTCAAAATACCTACATTAAAAAAAACCAAAACAAAACAAAAAAAACCAACAAACCCAAACATTAGTGCTTATCAGCAAAATTAACCACTTGGCCAAAAGGGTGTAGCAGAGAAATGATCTGTTCCTCTCAATATGCTGTAAATAAATTGTTATCAGCTGTATCAATGCAGCAGTGAAAGTTGGCAGAAACAGCTTTTGAGCTCTTCTGACAAGTTCAGACTGTAATACAAATTTTTTAGATAGAAAACTTCGGGGTTTCAGGATTTCTGGGTGTTATTCCACAGCATGTTAACATCATATGAGTTCCTTCCAACAAATACAAAAGTATTCATTTACAGGCTTGATAAGCAAAATTCATCCCTTTAAGTCTGAAAGGGATCCAGACATTTGAAGATCTGGCAAATCTCAGATAATCTGGAAGCACTAGAGCACTGGGTTAGAGGTTTGAGACACACTCAATAGCTTGAAAATTATTTCTCTACCCTCAGATACTCCTTTCCTACAAAGAAAGCACTTTATTTCTGAATGTAAACCTACAGAAAAATAATAATCCATCTCTAACTTATACCACACTTCCCATTTTTCCAGCATTGCATTCCCAAATTTTAGTCCACTGATCTTTCGACTCAACCTTATTAAATTTACTAATCTCACCTTAGACATAAGAAGGGATTGCAGAGATCTGAGTTTTGCTCAAACACGGGATACTGCTTCCATACATAACTCTTTTTCCAGCAAGCCATTACCTGCCAAAAACCACCAGTGAAATACCATGGATTCATTTACTTTAAGAGAGAATACTCCTGAATTATTTCTAACAAACTTTCAGTCCTTCACAAATTAACTGACCTACCTACTAAAGTGTCTTACATTTACAATCAGACTTTTATCAAGACACAGGTATGGAATTAAACTTTATATTCCCTTTGACATATGCTTTACATTTGACATGTTTGCCTCCAGGGAAGTACATACAATCTTTTTCCCCACCATCACTTCTGCTTGCTCAACATCTGTTTTCAGGGAGAATGGTATTTCCATATTCCTGCCTTTGAGCTACACAAGCAACTGAATAAATAGGTCTTATGAAAGAAAAATATTCCCATGTCACCTACCACCTTATCCTTAGTTGCCTGTTCCATAAAGCTCAGTAGAGAAAGCAGATAATTAGTCTTTACCCTTGGCTTGCAAGTAGCTCAGTGGTATAGCAGTGCATTCTCCAAAGAGATTAAAGGCACAGGAAACAAACTGGTCTCTGTCTTCAGCTTTCCCATGGAGCATTGATAATTTCCATCAGTTAGGGCTATGATTCAGGGGAGGCAAGACATTCTGAGGAATTCACACAAGTTAGGTAATGCACCTCAAGGACCAAATCTTTAGGCAGTGGAAGCTGCAGAACATCATGTATTTTTGCCTCTAATTTCCTTCATGGAAACATTTGCTTCACTAAGAAACACACACAACCAGAAAAGCCCAAATGAAAGAGATGACGTACCCAAGGGCTACAACTCTTCTGTTCAACAAATTGCACTAAGCCCAGAAAGCAAAACAAACAAAAAAATACTTATAAACTGCAGGAAGCTCAGCTGCCCAAGGGCTCACTATTTCTTTTTCCCCACTGCAGAGGAAGTTTAATGCCTGCACTTGAAAGATACCCACAAAATGAAATTCAGTTAGCACTGAACTTAGTAATATTAAATTTGTCAGAAAAACTCATGAAAGCCACCTCCTAATTTGTAAAAGACAACACTAATGCCATTTGCACCAAGCTCACAGAATCTGATAGAAGAGGGTGATGGGAAGCAATGCTGTACATACCTTCACTGTGAGAAAATTCCCTCAATATTATCATGAGTCTTGCAATATCTACTGTACTAAAGAGAGATGCCTGACACTACACAGCAGGGGCTTACATACAATTTTATGAAATAAAAAAGCTTGCTTTCCTATTTATGTTAGAAAGAAACTATGACTTAAAAAATAAACTAAAAAAATATATTCTTACAAAGCAGAGACAACTATATACATCTTTCATCTGAAAAAGTTTCATTAACCTAAAAGCAGTCATGATTTTCTTGAACAGTGAAGATGTAACACAAAGGCACAGCATTACCAGATAATGGCCTCTCCTTTTTCTCAGGTAAGTTACAGGCAGCATGAAAAGGTATCATCTTTATAGATATACTTGTGACAACCCAAAATAAAATTCAACTCTATGAAAGGAGCTTCCTCTCATTTTAAAGGGGATTATAACTACACAAATGCACCTAAAGATTAAAGACTACTCAGCTGTGACTGACATGTCATTAAACCAGTAAATTCTATCCATAAAAACTGTCTTATCCTTATTCTTTCTAAACTGGTTTCTTCTTCAGATTGAAAAAACAAACAAACCAAAACCAAACAACAAAACACCCACAAAGAAAAAAAAAAAAAAAAAGAATATTAAGCATTTTAGAAAAAGATTAAAGCACAACTAGGGTGAAAAATAAAATGTCACATTAAAGCCAAAGGACCTGAGCTCATTCTTTGGTAAATAATTTCCTTCACAGAGAAAACATGTTATTTAATGTTAGCTCTAAGTTAAATTTCTCATACAGTCTGAAGAGATGTCTGAAAATATCAGCACAAAATGAACCAGAACATTTTGCTTGAGAAGAAACAGATGAAAAAGCAGTAACTGTTGTTCACTGGTACCAATCTCACCAGGAAAAGGCAGACACCTTGGAGTCAAAGACTTTTTGGTTGGTTGTTTCCTACTGGTTTATCCTGTTCCTTCCCTCCTCAACATGCAAAAAGTGAAACGATTGCTGATATCAGGCTAGTACAGTGACAAGGAACTTTACACCTGGCAGAGAAAGGCACAAACTGAATACAATCCTTGTCATTGGCTGCACAAAGCACAGCTCAGCCCAGCTGTAGCAGCTCTGAAGCATGGAATCGATGGCACAATGGGGAGCCTCATGCCACTGCACCCAGGAAAGTCCTAGTGCTTCTGCAAACTCCTGTTGCATTCTTCCAGTATCTGTGATAAATGCCAGGCAAGAGAGCTGCAACATTCTGACATTTATCTTTGTTCTTGTTCAATAGGCAGCATTAAAATGCCAACATCATTTACAGGTGAAAAGTTACACAAGCTGGAGTTAATCAAGAAAAGTACCTTTATCTTAATTAGGAGGATGTGTGCAAAAAAAATCAGGAGGGAATAGGTCCTGGATGACCAGCACTCACTGTTTAGGGGAAAACATCTCCAATATTGATTGTCTTTTCCAGATCCACTGTGCTTGCTACACTTGGACTTGGACAGTTGCTGCTGCCACAGCAAAGAGTGACCAGGCCCACCCAGTGCGCCTGAACTAAAGGACAAACCACTGGGGAAAAGGCTCTGAGTAAATAAAGCACAACTGATTTTCAGTGCAGCTTCTGCAAATGAGAAAATCATGGTCATAATTTCCACACCCAATTACCCACCTTGCACTCTCATGGCATTGCGTGAGCACCTTGTCTGTACATTGATCTGCATTTCCGATTTATTTATTTTATTATTTTTTTTTTCTGCTCCAAATCTGGCCCTAAAGCTTCTAGGGGCTGATACTGAAAGACTGCTAAGCAGGAAGTGCTGTAGACCATGGTTTTTTTTCTGGAGAAACCTGTTCATTTCATTAAGATACTGCTGCTTTGCTCAATAGCAAATTCATTTTCTTCTTTTCCACTTCACGTGGACCAAAGTTGTGATTTCTGCCTTCAAGTGCTTCAAAAAAAGCAGTGTACAGAAAGCAAGGGGATGCAGCATTATGGCGATAAGCAGCTTGCATTAGTACAGGAGCAAATTACTGCTTCAATTCTAGATGACCAGAAAATTTCAGAAATACAGTTTGTCCTTCCATATGTACAATCAGTAACTCACAGTAAATATTCTTTTTGTTTGTTTTGGTTGGGTTTTTTTTGTTGTTGTTGTTGATTTGGTTTTGGGGTTTTTTTTAGGTTTGGGTTGTTTTGGGAAGGGAGGGGCAGAAAATCAAGATAGTATGAAGCAAAAAATCTGTATCTTACACCAAATGAGTCTCACCATTTACAGGAAACAAATTATTTACTGTGCTTTGCTCTTCTAAAACTCTTTCCTATATTACTTGGTAGAAAAGAAGATATAGGAAAACAGAACAGGAAAGCCCCTATAGGAAAAGCTAGTAAAAACATAAATGCATGCAACAGACAAGAGAAAAGCTTTAAAATACCAAATGTCACCATTGAAAACTAACAGGGTGTTGGGTTTCTTTGTGCAAATCAAGACATTTATCTTCTGAATGATGATGGAAAAAATAGCCTTGAAAAAAATTTATTTCTCTGTTTAGTTTACGACTTATTCCAAAACGTCGGATATGCTTATCCTTCTTCTTGCTTGCCTACACTGGCAAGCGAATGAATGTGAGCCAGTAGTGTGCCCAGGTGTCAAAGAAGGCCAACAGCATCCTGGCCTGTATTAGAAATAGTGTGACCAGCAGAAGTAGGGAGGTGATTGTCCCCCTGTACTCAGCACTGGTGAGGCCTCACCTCAAGTACTTTGTCCAGTTCTGGGCACTTCAGTACAAGAAAGATATCGAGGTGTTGGGGCAGGTGCAGAGGAGGGCAATGAAGCTGGTCAAGGGACTGGAGAATAGATCATATGAGGATTGTTTGAAGGAGTTAGGGCTATTTAGTTTGAGGAAGAGGAGGCTGAGGGGAGACCTCATCACTCTCTACAACTACCTAAAGGGACATTGTAGAGAGGTTGGTGCTGGTCTCTTTTCTTGGGTAATTAGTGACAGAACTAGACGGAACGGCTTCAAGCTTAAACAAGGGAGGTTTAGACTAGACACTAAGAAGAAGTTCTTCACGGAAAGAGTGGTGGGATATTGTAACGGGCTGCCCAGGGAGGTGGTTGAGTTGCCATCCCTGGATGTGTTTAAGCATCTCTTGGATGTGGTGTTGGGAGATATGGTCTAGGGGTGAACTTGCAAGTAGGGTTAATGGTTGGACATGATGATCCCAAGGTTCTTTTTCAACCTGAATGATTCTGTGAATGTGACCCTGAATGGACAGAAGTCCCCAATGAAACACTCAACGCCTATATTAACTGTGTTAAACTTGGTCAAGGGATGGCAACATTACTTCGATCACAGCAGTTCAAATCCTCATGTTGTCATCACAGCCATATATATTCAGGGAGAACTTTACCACTACAACATATAAACACATCTACACTTGCAAAGGACTTTCAGCACAGACTTACAGCATCAGCTATGCACGTACCCTATCAGCAGTCTCTAGATTGAGGGCAAATGCTTTGCAATTAAATAAAATACTTTCTGCTTGCTACACAAAATGCAATATTTAATGTCTTTTTCTTTTTTTTTTTTCTTAAGTAAATAGACTATTTTGACTGCAGGTTATTAAATTGCTTTTAAATGCTGATGATTTGGCTAGAATAGAAATAAGCAATCTAAACTCCCTTCAAGTGCACTGTTCAACCTCTACTGAACTTGTCTATTTTTATATTAAAAGGCAGTATCTCATTCACTATTCTCAAAGAAAATCAAATTGAATTATTCAACAGCTTTAAAAATCTCCAAACAGCTGTTTTCTCCATGTATCCATTTTATTTAGAACTGTTCCACCCTTCCCTCCTCCTCCTTCCCGCTCCAGATAAAACCTCAAACCAACAAAACATTAACACAGACAGCAAAATCCCCTGCAGCAAGGGTTTCACAATCAGCTCTCCACTGAGCTGTCTAATTGTTAACATTTCAAACAGTTGTTTATTCCAAGGTACCATTAGTTTTTCCAGCCACCACAGTAATAGACACTCAGTTCACTAGGCAGGATTGCAGTCCCTCCTTCTCATTAGTGAATTAGGCAACAAAAAAGATTTGTGGCCAGAGAACCAAGTTTTCCCACCTTGCCCTAATGTGTTCAATCAGAAAGGATGTTTTGCTCTTGCTTTCTACTTACAGTACAAATAATCTCATTCTATGCAGGGCATTAAAGAAATAAAACAAGCTAAGTGAAAAACAACAAGTTCACCTTTCATTCCAACTGTAAGACTGTGACATTTTTTTTCTTTCCACATCTAGCCTGTCATTTGCACTTATGAATCACCTTCTATTGGCAGATGTTGTCTAAGGGAACAAAGGAAAGAGGTCCCAAAAATTAGGTTCTCAAAAATAAAGTAAAAACAAAAAAAAACAAAAAAACCCGCCCAATCAAATCTAATGAGTCTTTTCCCCTCTCCCATTTTTGAAGGGATATAGCTTTAGATAACTGGAAACAAAAGGATAGAGATGTCCATGGAAAATTACAAAGTTAATAAGAACTTGGCATATCTCATCTCCCAGGTGATTTGGAACTCTTCAGGCATCATGCAAGAAATAAGATGCGGTAAGTGCTGTTGTTAAAGAAAAACAGGGGGCAGCAACATCAAACAGAAATTAAACTGTATTTGTGGACTTTTTCTTTATGCTTCATTCCATGATATTTTCACTGGCTATATCACTGGCATTTATTTATTAGCTCTTGGCCTGTAAAGCTGACAAAGGATTTATCACAGTCCTAAAACCAGATATCAAAAGTAATTTTTCTCCCTGATTTGGACATATCAAAATCTGTACAGCAGTGCCAAAGCCCCGCTCTTCTTCCAAAACAAAGTTTTGAGAATGCAACTGTCTTTATGACGCAAACTATCTTCAGACCTGCAGCATCATTCATAGGGCCACTGGAGTAACAAAGAATGTCATTTTAAGGCAGCCTTGTCATTTAAAATCTAATCAAAGGAAATAAAAATCAGCCATACAAAATCATTGATCAGCATCATAAGCTTGCAATTCAAATCCCCAGTTTCTGTCATCCTTCCCAAACAGGATGCTGTCAAATACCTGAGCATCTTCATTTGCACATTCAAATGAATAGATTTTTTTTTCCATTAGACAGCAAAACACTGTGTCTCGTGGGATATTCTGCTGAATCCTTAGTTTAAAATGCAGTAGTGCTTAAAATGCAAGCCTGTGGTTCTCAAAAGAGGCTTTGTACTTTACAGTCTCAGACAGACATGGCCATATCTTTATGGCAAAATACATTTTCACACACACGTTAGCAGTACTTAGCTGAGGTTCTACTTCATGAACATACATACGCCTAGTAAAAGAAAGTTTCCTATTACCTGTGGCTATTTCATGTAAAAGGTGTGTGGAAGTAGTGCTGTTTTAGGGTGCTTCTTGGCATGGAAAGACACAAGAGGGAATATCATAAAACACCCTCCTCAGCCCACTGCTTCCAAGACAGACATGCATCTGCCATCTGCTCCCAGTTTTCTGTTAGATACCATAGGGCAAGGTAGCAATTTTCTAACTGCCTATAGTTATTGGGCATCATTTACTTGCACATGGTAAGCAGCTCAGAAGCTTCACTGTGAACTGGAAATCTCAGTCCAGATGTTCCAACAACTGCCTTACAGCCAAATCATCCCTGGGTCTCTCACCAGAAAACAACATTTCTGTAGTTACATAGCTCTGTTGAACTGGTGTCTCTCAGTAACCATCTTTTCATTTTCTGCACATCTATTCCTTTGGATGCTCACACCTTACCTACTGATGGTAGTATTACTGCTCTTGTTAGAAGAGATGTAACACAGTTTGCAAGTACTTTATGTAAAAAAACCTGACATTTTTCATAATATGTGAAACAAATAATCATTAGAAATGTTAATATAGTGCTATGTAAATAAATTAGTTTAAAATCTCATAAAATTCAGAACTATTTCCTCTGAAGTGAGTTTTTGCAATCACTATACAGAAACTGACTGCATGAACAAAAGCTGCTTTTTCTATTAGTTAAAATACAAGTCAGCTTTTATAATTTTTCTTTCAGTTCTTGATACTTATGGGTTCATATTTATCATAGAGTAAGACTGATGTCTTCAATAATTAAATTAATTAAATCAATTCATTAAATTGCATTCCACTGTGCAATTTTTTAAAAAACTGTGATAAACAGTAATTGAAGTAAATTGTTTACAAACTAGACACAAATCCCTCCAAATTGTTTGTTTTCATTTGGAACAAGAACACCAGACATCATTTTATTTAAAGCAAGCAGCCAAGACTCAGTGTGATGCTACAACCAAGCAGTCATCATGCAACCAAGATATGATGCACTTTCAGAAAACCACAAGAAAATCTTTTGTTGCAGCCAGGAAAGGAAGACAGGTCCATAAAACAGTAAGAGTTTAATGCAAGCATATGAGACCACATCACACAAGAATAAAGGCTAAACAGATTGTGGATATAGAAAAATAAGTCATCAAGCTGTTAAAAACTAATTGTTTCTTTCACCCAAGACAGCATCAAGCTGGGCCACCAAATCACCACCAGTATTTACTTCAACACCTTTTATTCAGCTGTAAGTAAGAATATTCCACTAATATCTGAGCCTCGTGAGTCTCAGAGATTTCCACACACTACATCTCCGCACGTACTCTTCAGCATCCTGTTCTGGAAGCTTTCTTCACCTGCACGCACGCACACACACACACATGCTTACAGAAGTCATTCACAAGCTCACAGAAAGGGCTTTTAGCTACAGGCAAAAATATGTTACTTAAAATGACAGCATTTCTCAGTAACAGCGTAAGAACTGCTTTAGCCTCAGAGGTGGGAATTAACATCTCGAGAAGGAGAAGTGTCAGAAGTACAAATATTCCCCAAGGAGAATGTAGCAAAACCCTGCGCTGACTGGAGATCTAGGTCCCTTCCAACCCCTAACATTCTGTGATTCGGCACATCACACAATACCCTCAAAGCTAAAAGGACCCTTTTGGATTCTCAGAAGCCCACCATATCTAGTTAGAAACTGGTGTGGTATGAAGGTGACCACCGGGGGGGTAAGACAAACACAAAACACAGTACTGAGATGCATATATGCACACAGCTTATAGCTCAACACCACACAGCTATACTTCCTCACCTGGCTACCTTTGCTATTTTTAAGATAGTGCTGCCCAAGGACTATCCTAAAGGACTCTGGACTGGGCTGTCAGTACAAGTTCAGAAATTTTTGAACAATGATGTTTTTTGGACCAAAAATGCAGTGACAGAAAATTATTTCTGTGACCCATTTTCAGTTAACTGTTACTCTTTTTGTAGTAAAAAAAAAAGACCAAAAGTATAGCAGGGATTCCATGTAAATGACATATATTGAATGTTTTTCATAATAAAAAAGTATCAGTTGACATGAAAAATCCTTCAGTTTTTCTAATTAACATGAATACTTCACATGAACTCTGATGATCCATCTCAAACAAAACCAGTTATTTGGATATAAAATATTTTCAGGTGACAAGCATTACAGCCCTTTAATGTGTCTAATTTTTTTCTCCGTCAACCCAAAGTCTTTCTCCTTGTTTGACATTAAGATGACTAAACTGAAATACTAGTTACCCATGCAACTGCACCTCTAAGTGAAGCTCCCACTGCTTTTAAGAAAAACACCGAACAATACCCACCCAAAAACAAAACAAAACCAAGTCAAGCAAACAGAAAGCAAAACTAAATAAGTATGTACAAACAAACAAAAAAATAATAAAGCTCGAACACACTGCAAAACCCAGCGGTTCTTATGTGCTCTCAAGCGTTTCAAGCAGAATTTAATTCTACTAATTATAAGTACATAATAGGTTTTACTTATGGAAATGAATAGCCCATGAAAAGAACTTAGGGTTCTTACAGCCCTAACTTTGGGCATCAGAGTTTTATTTTAGGTACCACATTTTGAAAAGACCAGTCATAATACATAAATAACACAAAACATATATGGAAGCACTTCAGGTTCCTTGAGCAGAAAGTAGTTTATATATCTATGAATGATACATCTGCAACCATACTGCATACGACATTACCTTGGGCACATACAACACAAAAGTTAATTTCCCTGAATTCTGTAAAACTTTACAGAGAACACTAGGAAAGCTCTGAGGGGTAAGAAAAAGAAGTAACTAGATAAGCTTGCCAGAATTTCTCAGTCTTGACACTACAAGGTGTAGTTTGAAGGTTCAAAATCTGTAAGGTCACATTTTCAAGGAAAGTATGGAAATCAGCAACTGGTGAGTGAAAGCATAAGATCACTGCAGGATTACAATAAAGCTTTCTCTGTGATATAGCAGAGCACTGCCAGAAGTAATTAGTACTCTATCTGGAAGATGCATATTACCAGCAAGAGATCTGTGATAACTTAGTCAGGCTAATGAAAGACTTGTGCTTATCCTTCCTCCAATTCATTTCTATTCTCTCCTATCCGACTTTATCAGCTTTGGGATTAACATCAGTAATAGGGTTGTATGCATATTTACACATTGTAATTAAGTGCTGGGGGAAGACAGAAGGGAGCTCTTTAAGATCATTTATTAAAATGCAGGCATGCTGCTAATCAGAGTCAAAATGCAGCAAGAAGTTATTAGAAAATAGAAATCCACTCCAGGATGAGAAAACAAGAGTTCTCTGGAGCCCTCCTTGGGTGATGACTTAAGCAGGATTCACTGACAGCATCAAAGTAACTCTACAGAAAATACTAGAGTACCCATCTGAAAAATTTCTGTTACAGTTAAGGCTGGTTCAAAAACTCAATGTTTGAAGCAGAGGAGCAGTAATTCATATGGTAGAGAACTCCCATCATATCAACAAAAAATTAAGATCTTTGCCATTATGGCCTAGATTCAACAAAGCACTTAAACACATTCTTTACATTGAACACCTCCTTGATATCATCCCAATCTGACAAACTGAATAAAAATTTTTAATTCCAAGGGCAGTTTCTTTTGTACTGACAAGATTTAAGCCTCTACTTAACTCAACCTGCTGCTAAAGTCGAGTACTGCTGGTTGCAACACACAACTGCATATACAGGTTTGTTGTCAGCCAGACCCTCATACTAACAATTTTTGTTCAACACCATTAGACAACTCATTCACTACAATATGTTTTCACCAAGATCTCACTCTTGAGCAGATCTGCATAAGTTTGCTTTCCTGGAGGCTGAAGCATTTTATTATGTTTCACTGGATTTATGTAATTGATAGAAAATACTTTGGCAGAGATTACAGATGGCACAGAAATTCAGATAAAAATAAAATAATCCTCCGGTCATTACACCAAGATATGTTTTAAGTATTTGTTTTGTACCTATTGATAAGATTTTTAGCATGTGTATTGGTAAGTTTTATAACATCATCTGCTTAGTAGAGTACTGCAAAATAAGCATTTGAGACTCAATTAGGATTTCAGCTTCTTCCAACAAATTCCTACTGAAGTCAATCGGGTGACCAGATTTTTCAGTCATTTATGTCCACAAGGTTTCAGGTGAGCTATGCTCACCATCCTAAAGATGTCTCTTCTCCGGGGGCTATCCTTTAGGACCAATATTTTTGCCCCTCCCATTAAAAAAAACACCGTAAGTCTTCTGCCTTATTTACCCTCTCTCTTTCAACAGAGCAGTTACATTCCAGGAGAAAAGCCAGTACCAGCTGCATTAATGCTTTAAAATCTGCAGTGATTGATTTATGTCAGTGCCAAGGCATTTTATTCTTAAGGCTATATGTTACTACCCTGGCTGCTGGAGCCAGCCTTAGTGTGCCTCATGCACAGACACAAGCCAAAACCCAGCAATAACTGTACTCAGCAGCAGAGCTACAAAACTCATCAGGGAAACTAAATACATTATAAACATTCATTTCAGTCACACTCCCTCCTCTGTGAAATGGGTAATTATTATCCCCATTTAGCACAAGTGGTAAAACTAAAGCAGGGTGTTTTGTCCAGGTCAAACAAGGTGTATGGCACAGAACAGAGCACTTCTAACTCCAACCCAGCATTCCAGCCAAAAATACTGCATTTCTTCATATAACCCACATAATTAAATTACTTTAGTCCACAAATTATATATGCAAATTACTAGAAGCCAATACAATGAAAGCAAGGCTACACTTTCTTCCTCAAAAATAAATAACAAGTCTATCTTTGCACTTGCCTACCTTTAGTATTCTCATATTCACTCTCACAATGCTCTTGAGAAATAAAATAAAAAAAAAAAGAGAGGAACAACTTACTAAAAAAAAAATAAAAATTATCTAATGACCTACCACAACTTGGAGTCATTTATTGGCTGCAACCTGATTAACTACTTAAGTACAGCCAAAAAGGCAAGAAGGAAAGTCTCTGGACCAAGTCCAAAATGAGCAACCAGGTTCTAATGATAAAGAGATCTGTCCAAAGTAAGTAGGTTTGAACTGGCAACTTGACAGGAGCTTTAGTGATTCACTTACTTTATGTGTATATCTGGAATTTTTTTTCTCTTTTTGGTGGTGAGGAATTAGAAACTATTCTAACTTCCTTACTATAGAAAAAGCAGCAGTTTGTTAGCTGATTTCAGCAGCAATATAAACCTGCAGCTAATTATTTCTCTCTGTATTGTGGGGTTACATTAAATAATTTTGCTGATAGATTAATTCAGTAGAAGAATTAACACTGATAAACAAAGAGGAGTGAGGGGTCCACAGCAGAGCACACCCAGCAGAGGTGTGCCACACTTGTGTACTGCCTCAATTAGAGAGAGGTATTTACAAGAACAGATCAGAGGGAGCTTCATCCCCTGTCCCCTTCAGGATGGTGCTTGAGCTTGTCTCAGCTCCCTCACTCGTTAAAGTAGAGGGGACTACACTTTGTTTTATAGGTCTGGGTGGTATCAGGACAAAAACTGCCCTGGGCTGTCTTTGAAATCACTACGAGAAGTCAGAGCCTGCAGCACTGATGGGAATCTGCCACCAAGTTTTTCCATTGGCCTGAGAAACATCACTTCATACTCCTGTATCACTGCTACTCCTCTTCATTTTGGCCTCTTCTTTGTACTTTCTGTTTTATATATACCCACATCTCTCAAGAGAAATTCCTTCTGTTCAGGTCTTCTCAGCTCACCGCACTATTTCATAGCTAGGCTGCAGATCACTCGTTACCTCAGCAACACTGTCAGACATACCTGAGGAATATGTGGTTGTGCCATCTTGTCTCAACAGTCCCTCACTAATGCCTTGACATGTATAGCCATTTCTTATTTACAGTATACCCTTCACACCATTAGTTTTAAATCCATGTAAATAGAAATCAGGCATTTTTCACAGCAATCCATGTAATTCAGCTTGGTAGCATGACATTATCACTATCTAAGCAGTATTAGCTTTGTATGATAAGGATTTCCTGGGAACTCATTCTGTGAGATGACTTCAGGTGCTGCAGTAATAAACCATTATGCTCCACCCCTAAGCAACTGTACGACAACATTTTCCAAGGACAGCTCCAAAAACTGGAACAGTGGCTCAATCGTGATTTGTTAGTGCAAACATCAAGGGTATGAAAGGCTTTATTATCTCATCCTCCAGCAGGAAATCCTATACTACATTAGCTCCTTCAGATGTCATAGAGATGCTACCCTTACTGCCTACTGTCAGACATCAGATTGCCTGTGGACCACCATCAGGGAGGTTTTCATTAGCATGGCTTTTTGCCCTACTAATTACATCGACAACAAGATCAATTCTCCAAACCTTTGATACAAATTATCCCCACATGTTTATTTGCATTTCAGTTCCATCTACTGTGGGAGCAACCCTGCCTTGCTGTTGTCGGGATAGCTGTCCATGCTGAGTTGCTGGATATTAGCTTGCTAGTGGTAACTGTAACACCTTCTGGTGACCTTGTTTACTAGAATCAAACATCTGTTCTCTCCAAACACTCACACACACACACACACACACACACACACACGAGTTTATTTAGGGAGAATGGTGCAGGACTCCACCTCCAATAGAAACCTCCAGAAGTGTGATAAGAGACCTGCTCTCCTCCTCCTATCATGTCTTCCAAATGTTGGCCAAATAACCCAATACATGCCTTCAAAGTTATTTGCTGACAGACCCTAACAAACAGGTACAATAGTCACAGATCTCTGGGTTGTTTCTCCTTTGTCCTATCATGGCTGGAGACCAAACTCAGCTTCTGGCACTGTGACCATGGCTTTGGGAAAGGGACCTTCAAAATTTCTGAAGACACCTACAGTGTTATTTTAAG
Organism: Ceyx melanurus; assembly: GCA_024611195.1. Classification (NCBI taxonomy): domain Eukaryota; kingdom Metazoa; phylum Chordata; class Aves; order Coraciiformes; family Alcedinidae; genus Ceyx; species Ceyx melanurus. The sequence goes on along the minus strand of JANHGL010011623.1, from coordinate 61,541 downwards.
GAAATACTTGGAAAATCATTAATAGAACAGGCCTTCCTGACTAAAAAAGGTCCATCAAGGAAGAACTGCCTTAAGCATCCAGTCACTAGCAGATGGTGGCCTTCAATGAAGTGCCTTATGTGAATACAGAAAACCAATTCTTGCAAATTTTAAATGCATCATTGACACAGACAACCAAGTTGAGAAGGATTTATGTTTCTGATGTTGGCTAAGTCACTGGGCCCAAAGGCCATTACCTGCATAATTAATTTGGGTACCACTTTTATATCCATTAGGTAGGAAAATAGGCTACTCTTTTCATACAGTGCACTGCTTTACAATTTGTTATGGGGTTTAATCACAAAGATAATAGATGTCATAACATTAATAAGAGGCGGCTTCACAAGAGGTGGAAGCAAGGACAAATATCCTGGGAAGAGTATAAGGATACTGCCCAATTATGTAGGGATGAGGTCAGGAGGGCTAAGGCATTGTTGGAGAAGAACTTGGCAAAGGATGTTAAGAATAATAAGAAGGGATTCTTCAGCTATGTCAATGAAAAAAGGATGATCAAAGAAAACATACCACCCCTGAAGAGTAAAAATGGTGAGCTGCAATAGTGGATGAGGAGAAGACCAAGGTTCTTAATTTCTTTTCCTCCATCTTCACTGACAAGGTCTCTCCCAACACTCCCCAAGTCAAACTGCAAGATGTGGACCAGGATAGTGAAGTTCCTCCCCACTGTATGTGAATATCAGATTCGTGACCACCTGAGGAACCTAAAAATACGTAAGTCCATGGGACCTGATGAGATTCATCCCAGAGTCCTGAAATAATTGGCTGATGTAGTCGCCAGGCCACTTGCCATGATATTTGAAAAGTCTTGGCAGTCAGGTGAAGTCCCTGGGGACTGGAAGAAGGAACATGTTACACCCATTTTTAAAAAGGGTAGGAAGGAGGACCCTGAAAACTATCACCCTGTCAACCTCACCTCTGTGCCTGGGAAGATCATGGAGCAGATTCTCCTAGAGGGTCTAACAGGGCAAATAGAAGGCAGTGGGGTGATGAAGGACAGATAACATGGCTTCATCAAGAGCAGGTCCTGCCTGACAAATTTAGTCGCTTTCTATGATAAGGTGACTACATCCATGGACATAGGGTGACCTGTTCATGTGATCTATCTGGACTTCGGCAAAGCTTTTGACACAGTCCCCCATAACATTCTACTCACCAAGTTGGAGAGATATGGATTTGATGGGTGGACTGTACAGGGGATAAGGAATTGGCTGGACGGTCACATCCAGAGAGTGGTGGTCAATGGCTCGATGTCCAGATGGAGAACAGTGACAAGTGGCATCCCTCAGGGGTTTATACTGGGACCTGTACTGTTTAATATCTTCATTAATGATGTTGACAATGGGATTGAGAGCACCATCAGCAAGTTCGCACATGACACCAAGCTGAGTGGTGCTGTTGAAAGGCTGGAGGGACAGGATGTCATCCAAAGGGACCTGGATAAGCTGGAGAGGTGGGCCCAGGTGAACCTCATGAGGTTCAGCAAGACTAAATGCAGAGTCCTGCACCTGGGTGAGAAAAACCCTTACTATCAATACAGGCTGGGGGATGAGGTGCTGCAAAGCAGCTCTGCAGAAAAGGACTTGGGGGTGTTGGTGGATGAGAAGCTGGACATGAACCAACAATGTGCAATTGCAGCCAAGAAGGCCAATTGCATCCTGGGCTGCATCAAGAGAAGTGTGGCCAGCAGATCAAGAGAAGT
>JANHGL010011623.1:0-59685 GCA_024611195.1 Ceyx melanurus | reverse complement strand
GAGGTGGTTGGGGCACCATCTCTGGAGATATTCAAGGTGAGGTTGGACAAGGCTCTGAGCAGCCTGGTCTAGTTGAGAGTGTCCCTTCTCACTGCAGGGGGGCTGGACTAGATGACCTTTGGAGGTACCTTCTGGCCCTAAACATTCTATGATTCTATGATTCTAATAACAAGAAAGATGTGTTAGGCAGGAGGTTCCTCAGATATCCCCACTGTTTGTCAAAGACAGGCACAGGGCAGAAAAAAAAAAAAGGACACCGGTGCATAAATGTTTAAAAAACCTGTAAGTTTTCTGTTTGCACTGCAGTCTTAAGGACTGGGATAGGAATTTCTGTTAAAGAGGGCATCAGAATAGTTAGGACAAATAATGACAGTCTTTGCATTACAGCCTAAGACAAGCAGCTTATACCAGCTACGGGAAAGACTGCCTGAAGGTAAAATTCTTCCAGAAGAGAGTGAAGCTGTTGTACAGTGAATAGAGGTCAACTTCAACATCAGACTAAAACCTACCTGACAGGTTTTTTATTTTCCCTTTACTTTCTCTGTGAGTCAAAGAACATTTTTGCACTTAAAGTTTCAACCCACCTAAGGCCAGGCTAATAATGAGGGTGGTTTCCTGGGAAAAGGACAGAGAACACAGAAAAAAAAAATAATCATTTTTCTTACTGCTAACTTCAGTGCAATCCAAAGAATAAATAAAAAAACATGCCAGCCTATACATGAATCCTTATGACAGATATGCTTGACTCTAGATCTGCAAAATTACATGTTTAGCTGCCTAGAAAATTTAGTATGTGTATACATATAAAAACTTTTATATAAATATATACTTGTATATGTGAAAAGGAATCTTGTTAAATCCATGTGAAAGTTGGCAACAGTGACTCTCATTTTTTAATGTATTTTACTAAGGCAGAAGTTTTCAAGAAAAAAAAATTGCCCACCTAAAAAAAAAAATTCCCTCATATTCAAATATTACTCTCTTGTTTTTAAATTTAGACCTTTTGCACGGGGATTTATATCAATTTGGTGAAACTTGTAAGGTTTTTCAAGTTCATTTAAGTTGCCAGATAAATACAGTTCTTGGTGGAAAAAATTCAGAAGATTAATATTTCTTTCTAGATTTACTTGGAAGTCTGCTACTTCTTTAATTAGTCATATGGTAGCAGTTTGCACTAGTCATGGAATCTCCCCAGAAGAATCTGCCAGAAAAAGCCTTAGCAAGTTTACTACTGATATTATACATCAGTTCAAAGAAGTCTTCAAGTCATAGTCCATATATTATGAAGCTGAGTAAAACTCAAGATATTACATACTATCTTTAAGAGGATGTTATACCTGAAACAGGGCCTATTCATTTGTTAACTTCAGATAAATCCAGAAAAGAAAAAGGGATATTAGAAGTGAATTTTCAGTAGGATCTGAAGAAGATAGAGAGAAAAGGGTCAGACTCTGTGTTTATGATAAACTGGTTGACAGTCATTAGTAAACATTAAAAATCCAAAGGATTACTTAATTGCTTTCACAAAGATCTGATTCAATCACATTCAGTGGAATTGCAGAGATTTTTTAACTTTTTTTTTTTTTACTGCTTCTTGTGCACCATATCTGTACTTGTGACTGAAGGTTAACAGCCTGAGGCTGCACTCTAACCTGAGAGGGATGTGCCTAAAGTCTTCCACGTTTTTGCTATTGTCACAGAAATATCAAGGACTGAACCAGTGTGCTACAGGCACTCTTAAAAATAAAAGTTTAAAGAAATGCAAACAAATCAAGAATGGGATATAAATCATTGCTCCAAAGCAAATATACACTGCTAGAGTCACTACTAAATTCTCACTGCTAGAGTCCTTAACAGCAGGATCAACTCATCAGATCTTTCAGAACAACAGCAGGAATGGTCACAGTCATTTCTGTTGTAGTTTGATTGGAACACTCCCAGGATTTCAATAAATCATCCCTATGACTGAGTTGATGTGAAGGAACAAAATGCATCAATATATGGTGCAATGACCAAATAAGGTCAACAGAAGGAACAGGAGGGAACATGGATCACCCATCATGAGCCATGCTGAGAACCCTTCATTGCTTCCAGATTACCTGCAGCACAGTGGTCCTAGAAATACTAAAAAGAGATGAGAAGGATGATGAACACTAAAGTATCCTCTTCATTCTTCTGCTCAAGCATTTTCTCAAATATTTTCCTACAGCAATTAACAAGACAGCATCCTCTGCTGTCCTGACACTTCAGTGTATCATTCCTCTCAACATGGGTTTCAACAAAAAACCTGCTAGTACCAACAAGACCAGCTGTATTAGGAACTGTGGGGCTCAAAGTGTTAAGGAATGACAACAGGAACACAAGCCAATGAAAGTCTTCCTTTTTGGACACTCTATCCATCGCTGACTATAACTTGTGGAAGCAATATAGTCCAATAAACTCAGTAGCAGCAGGTCACATTCCTTTAAAATATTAAAAGAGCAATGCTGCAAGTACTACAACCTCAAAGAGAATGTGAAACTACCAGCAGACTGCCTTTAAACTGTAAGCGGAAAGAAAGTGACTTGTGTTTGTCCTTATTACTGTGCAGAAAAACAATATGATCTGTAAAGCACATTCAAAGCCACTGCATTTTATCATCTTGGGCTTCATTTTTGCAGCCCAAGAAGGATTTATGTTGATTGATTGAAAGCAGTACCTAGAGTTTATGCTATGCTTTACTCATTTATTTGCCAAGGAAGAAGGTTCAGTACTTATTAGGTATTTATTGCATTGACCAGTTTTACCAAGGCTTTTGAAGTGTTATAAACCAGGCTAATCAGGTGGGCAACATTTATATTCATGTTTACAAAGGTTATAAATAAATTGATCAAATCCAAGGAAGCTTTCAATAGAGGAGGTTTTACAAATGCTTAGAGAAGCTGAAGCACTTGTACATGCTACCTTCTTAGATATATTAAATGAGCACTTCTCTGTGGGGGGAGAAAGAAAAAAAAACCAACACGAACTGCTGCTTAACAAGCTTGAGTTTTCCCACAGCATTAAAAACTTGCAATAGCAAGATTCCAGTACAGTTCAATGTAACTGGTACATCTCTGTAACCTGCAGACAGTGGGAACAAATTCAGTTTTATAATGATGATACAGCAGTAAAGCCTCTATAGCCACTGAGCATGAACAGATCAAGGCTAATGAACTGCACATCTGCAAGTGTGACCAGGTTCAGCCATGTTACGGCATTTAGAATCAGGCCCACTGGGAACATTACCATAAAACACCATGGAACTGCAAGCCCAGGACAGAGCAAAGGCACTGTATTTGTCACACTCCCAGCCAGGACTAGAATATGTCAGAGGAGGTATGGATGGAGCATTACTTCATTTTGTGTACTCTTCCAGTACTCTGCAGTGTAGGGGCAGCCAGCAGAATACAAAATAACAGGGCACCACTTTTTCATCTGATACTGAACCAAAGCAATCTTGTGCTTTGGTTTAAGAATCCCTGTGCTTCAGGGATTCTTACCTTTCAGATCAGATGTAAAGCAAAGATCCTAACTCCAAGAAATTATAAAGATCCATCCCATTGCATCTTTTAATTAACATTAAACCAAATTTTCTGGCCACATTCCCTTTGAGGTAATTACTATTTGCCACTGCAAAATCATAGAATTATAGAATGGTTTGGGTTGGAAAGGACTTTTAAAGGTTATAGTCCAGGCCCCCTGCAATGAGTAGGGACTTCTTCAACTAGATCACATTGCTCAGAGCCCTGTCCAACCTCACCTTGAATAATTCTGAGAAAGGGGCAACTACCATGTCTCTGGGAAAACCATTTAGTGTTCCACCACTCTCAGTGTAAATATATTTCTTCTTTAGTCTAAATCTCAGGCCATGATAGACTCTCCCCATCTTTCTTACAGGTCCCTTTTAAGTACTGGAAGGCCATAATGAGGTCTCCCTGGAGCCTTCCAGGCTGAACAATCCCAAGTCTCTCAGCCTTTGTGCCCAGGAGAAGTGTTCCCCCTCACAATTTTTGTGACCCTCCTCTGGACATATGTGACCCTCCATGTCTTGCCTGTGATGAGAATTCCACAGCTGGACACAATACTCCAGGTTGGGTCTCACCAAAGCAGAAGGGTAGAATAAACTCCCTCAGCCTTCTGGCTGGCCACGCTTCTTTTGATGTAGCCCAGGACACAGCTGGCCAGCATACCAAATTCATCCCTGTGTGCAGCACCAGCACATTTATCCCATTCTTTCCCCCAGGTTCCATACTGCTTGTATCAGGACATAATGTACTCATAGCAGCAGCACTGCACTGCGGCATCTCAGGAATGGATGGTGAAATACCACACGCAGAGAATAAAGAGAGTTTTTTGTGAACACTTAGACTGAGTATCATCTTACTGCTAAGAATTTTCTAAATAAGTTGAAACACATTATACATTAAACAAGAATTTCCTCAAGCATGAGAAAACAAAACAACCAAAAGCAATGTGTCTTATCAAACAGACCACAGAAGCAACCTTCTTGATGAGGACTGATGGGCAGATTGAGTGCACAGACATTAGACTCTGCACTGTGCAGGACTCTGGCACCAAACCTACCGCTTCAAAGCTTATGGAGATAATGTATTTGAAACACAGACTGACAGAGGAGATAGTAAGTTAAATTATTACATATTCAGGAAAGTTGTTATTCACTAAGGGTAGGCTTCATCTCTTGGAAATTGAACTAAACTTCGGTAATTTAAGTTGGTCAACCTGACACTTTGTCTGGATCACAGCAAGAGAGGCACTTCTAGAGGGAAAAATCATTCACTCTTACAAAAGCATGTACGACATTTTCTGGCTCATAATTTGGAAGTTGTATCATCTCCTCTCTGCCCAGCAGGAGCTCAGGCACTACAGAAGAGGTGTTTTCATTTAGCAGGGTATTTGTTCAAAGCAAGCGTAGCAGAGACTGATCTCTCCATTCTCCAGAGGTGACAGCACAGTCCCTCCAACAAGCATGAGAGATGTAGGAAGTATTTAAAGAAACCTTTAGCAAGCTGCATACAGTGCACTGAATGAAACAATATTCATTGTTTTACAAAGGCTGGCAAAAGTACTTCACTCACAGTGCACACAATCAATTGTACATGCTTTCAGATGATTTAATCACCCACTTCTGTACCCTGAGCTTTCCAAGTTCTCCCTAGACACTGATACTTGCTAGCTATTCCTCTTCAAAGGTATATCATTAAATACACAGGGTGGAACGGCCTTTCCTTGACATTCTTGTTTAATAGCACAAGGTAATAACCATCAAGTTGCTGTATGAAATCCAGGAGGAGCAAGGGGAGAAGTCTACAAACTGTGACCTGTTAAAAGGATGTTGGCCTCTGTTCAGATTTCAATAATCTATAGACACAGGGGTTTCACCTTTTACCATTTCAAGCTGGCACGGGTCAGAGAACCCCTGTCCTCACCCTTGGGTCACCAGAAAAAGAAGCCAAATACTTTTCAGTTTCTGGACAAGCAGCAGGTCTCCAATCTGCATGCTGCATACACAGATTGCTCAGTGCATAATAAAGTACTTTTTTTTGCAAACTCATCTCTCCATTAGGTAAAGCATGGACAACTTTAAGGAGCTATTGTAAGATTTTTTTTTTTCCTTTCACTGCTGAGCTAGCATGGCTAATGTATCATCACTCACATTTTCCTACTCCTATCATAACTTGTCAGTCAAAGAATTGCTGCTCAGTTCCTAGATTGTAGATTATGAACAAAGGCAACTTCAAAAAACAACAAAAAGTCGACCTCAAACCATTTGACTTCTGCTTTCATCTCCAGCCAACAGCAAACAACTCTAAACCACCACCACCACCACCACCACAACAACATGATCACAGTGTGCCACTGTCTTAATCCAAATATTAAAAATGCAACAATCAAAATGAGGTATGAACAAGGGACAAAAGGACTTGGAGTACCCAGGAGTGTTCTTACTATGCAGAAATTACTTGTAAGGTTATTGCGCTTTGTGAACATTTAGTAACATCATTAATTTGACACAGAGCAGAGGCTTTCACGACACACTCCTATGTTTTCTATGGTACTAATCTGGCTATAAAATGTCAAAATTTTGTGAAAATTTATCAAAACAAATTCTTCACTACATTCCAGAAGATTAAAAAAATTCTACAGATTGAACACTGAATGTAATTCAGTCAGTAAAGATGTTCATGTTTATCAAAAATCAAAGGTAGTAAATGAGGTTCAGCTTTGCACAGGATAGGTAGAAAAACATCACTTGTCTAATGGGACCTGTGTAGCCATCACTCCACCTAGAAGCACTTGCAATCTGAACACAAGACAACCTTTGATCAGTGCTCATACACATTCCTGATAATGAGACTATAGATTTGCAGCAGCAGTTGATGGTAATATATGGCCATAGATTAAACTCAGCAGCAGAGATACAGGTACTAGTTTAACTTCTGTCTTAGAAAGTCCAAAAAAGGACCAAAGATGCTGAAACTGAAGCAGGACAAAACTCTGCTACTGACAGTTCTCACACTGCCTATTTCCACAGCAGTGGTATTAATTTCAGCAATTGTTTCTGGTTGATGGTGGTTATAAGGTCACAGTCCAAGTCTCAGTGGGTACCTTGTTCTCTTTCTAACTTCCCCCCACCCTTCGAAAAATCTTAGTCCATGCAGTCCAGGCATGGTCTCGCAGTTCAGAGAAAGTTACAGATGGGGAAAAAAAAAAAAAAGTTGAGAAAGGAAAACAGCAATTGTCAGGGGAAAAAAAAGAATTCCTCATATGTTAACAAACTGGAACTAACATATAGAATCATAGAATGTATTGGGTTGGAAGGGACCTCCAAAGGTCATTTAATCCAACCCTCCCTGCAATAAGCAGGGACATCTGCTTATTCTGGTCAGGCTTCTTATCTGGTCAGGCTGTTCAGGGCCTCATCAAGCCTGGCCTTGAATGTCTCCAGGGATGGGGACTCCACCACCTCTCTGGGCAAACAATTCTAGTGATCTATCACTCTCATATGAAAGAACGTTTTCCTAATACCTAACCTAATTACAGGTCTCTTCCAGCTAAATTATTCTATAATTCTATGATTCTAAATCTACCCTTTTCTAACTTAAAGCCATTAACCCTTGTCCTGTCAGTACAAGCCCTTGTGTCACTACAAAACCCTGCTTTCTTATAGGTCCCTTTCAGGTACTGGAAGGTGGCTAGAAGGTCCCCCCCAGAGCCTACTCTTCTCCAGGCTGAACAACCCCAACTCTCTCAGCCTGTCTTCATAGGAGAGGTGCTCCAGCCCTCTAAGGGTATCAGTGATAAAACCCATGGCTGAACATTACTAGCAACCAGTACACCTATAATTTCAAGATTTTGAATACGCAAGACTTTAAATCTAAAAGGGTAAAAAGCCCAAGCAATGCCAAGAGGAAGAGGAAAAAAAAACCACCCACAAGTTCACAGAAAGCAAATCTCAATGGTTTTGCAGAGGGAAAGATTTAGGGAAGGCTACAGTGTAGATGGATACACATCATAGGTCAGAGACACTTTGTATGCATGTCATTACCTGCAACACTGGGTACACAACATCAGAGGTCAGAGACACTCTGTATGCATGTCATTACCTGCAACACCATTTCATTGCACCTGACATGTCTACAGTGAAGACCTCCAGCTGCCAATGTTTACTGAGCTGAAAAAGGTCAAAGAAATAAAACTGACCTTTTCACGTGAGCCTGCTGGGTAAACATGAGACATTACTGAGCTTGAAAATGGATTAAAAGGGGCAGGGGAAGGAAAACTCTTGCAAGAGCCTCAATGGGTAAAATCCAAAAATGCCTCCTCTTTGTCTAGTGAGATTGCAGTGGGCATTTGGACTTGCCCTTGTTGGCTTTCAGAGTAGGTGTTTTTGGCCATGACTCATCTGATAACAAGAGTGTGTCTGTGCTGAAGACTGGAAAGCTCTCCTGCTCAGTCACTTAGGAAGGCAAATATGAATAAGATCCATAGACATATCCTGTACCTTGCTGCTATCACCACTCCTGAGGCACACTAGAACAGCAGCATTGTTTTGGGATTGGGTGCTGATATCCCCAGGGTCTTTCCTTTAAGCAGAAGGGAGCACTTAGCCTCTTAAGGTCAAGTACAGAGGCCACCCTGGATTTGCACATCTAGGCTTTTTAAGTGAGCTCTTTCTTCCCCCATCCAAGCTCTTCAGCCATGAGAATTACCCAGGCACTGGTGCTCACTGAGCACTCAGCACCATGTTATCTCTTCTGTCCTTAATGCTAAGCTTCTTTAGAAACCATTGATACAAAAGGACTAGAGAGTCATATTTATTTAGATAGAGAAAAAGCCAGATCCAACATCAGCGTTCTGCCTCTCCAGCTTTCTACAGAAAACACTGAGCAATTCCAGAAAGCTCAAATTATCTAAAGGCAAGCTTGGGCCAACCATGAGCATTTCCAAAGAATCTCAGCCCAACAGTTAACACCCATGTTTTCAACAAATGAGCACTCACAGTGTCAAAGACTAGGTGCAGCATTATGGCAAGTGCTGGGCGACATCCTCCTTGGAAAATCCTGCCCATGGTTAGATATAGGGAAAAGAGCACAATGCCTGGCCTCTGGATACAATGCAGTTTTGTATTGTGTTTTCAGAAGCATTGTCTTGTTGCTTCCAGATCGTGAAGGACATTCACGGGGTAAAATTAAGGTCCCTACACAAATACAAAACCATCAATAGCTGCTGTGAAGTTCAGGTTCTGTGTTACACAAGCCCTGTACTTTTGAAATCATAGTAGGATTTTTAAAAAGACAACCACCCAATTTGTTGTCTTATCAGCATGAAGCAGGTATTTTGAAGCCACAATGACAGACAGCAGCCAATAAAATGCAAGTTTCACAATTCCTTCTATTTTTTTTTTAATAGAGCAAAATACTAACTCTAAGTTTATTCACTGTAACTGTACCTTTCTTTAATATTAGTTATTTTATGTATGAATAGTTCCTATTTTCTGTCACTTAGCCTGATGATGCAAATTACTAATGAACAAAAAATAAACCAACAAACAATCAGGAAGAAAAATACAGGCTGACTAGTAACACATTTGCCATTACAACTGTCTTGCCATTTGAAGAGCACATGCTTTCACAAGCAAGAGCAGCATTTCCTTTTGTGTGTATTTTTTATTTTACTTTCTTACTAGAACATTCAAGTGCATCTTTAATGTATTATTCAAACAGAAGCAATGATTAATTAATCAAAACTCCGTTGTATAGGGAGAAGAAAACTTGGCTCTTGTGCAGCACTTGGCCAGATGCTCCAACTTAAAGGGAATCATAAGGGAGGATGTGTCAGCAATAGTGCTTAATTATGCAATAAAAAATGATGGGATTTCAGAGACAGCTTTTAGGTTTTTTAGCAGAATCTCTTTTCAGTACTTCACCATATATAGGCTACATGCATCCTTCCATACCCTATCTATCAGACTTATTGCAGTAAAGAGCACTTGCTCAAATCTCATACTATCTAGCTTGCACAGAACAATCAGCACCTAGATTCAAAACTGACCTAAAATAGGTTGATTTAGATGACAAGTGTCCCTTGTGTGCCTCGGTACTTTTTAGGTAAGGGAGACCCATGTAACAGGCAAAGAATCAAATCTCAATTCAGGAAGGCTAGTCTCTACTTTTGGCTTCATTGAGCTATACAAGCACGCTCATTTCTTTCTTCTGTCATACCACATCTTTTTAAGGTGGTGAATTTAAGACCTTGCATACATGACAAAGATTTAAAAAACACTTAAAACCACCCTAAAGCATTATCCTAATCCTGTCTAGGAGAGGTTTGAGCAGGGCTGTTTCAAGGAGAGAATAAACTGTTCTCCAAGTTTGTGGTGGACACAACAGGAATCATAATTTTGTTAATACCTACAGAGAAAATGCAAGCTAGGTATTAAGAGAAAAAAATCTTTCCAGCAGTAGCAATGAAGCATGAGAACAGGTTATTGAGACTTTTTGTGGATCATCTATTTATTCTCAGTAGCCTGAACATCTTGAAGAAGAGGCTGGATACTCTTCTGTCAAACAGTTCAGGTTGAGTTGTTCTTGCCACAGGGCAAAGATGAGCTACTTGATTTCCCAGCTTTGCTGTCCTACAATTCCATAATTTTAAGAAGAGAAATTTTAAATCGTCAACTCTGTTCTAAAGCACCAAGCTCTTAACTACTGCATTCATATTTATAGCTGTCTAATTAAACTAATACACAAGAAAAAAGTTTTTTCAGGTGGTTTTAATGTTTTAGTTTCTTAACCTTCTGGTTCATACTTCCAAACAGAAGTTACAGGAAAACATCAGGCTGAATAACTGCTTTTGGGTGGGGTATTTTTGTTGTTGGTTGGTTGGGGTTTTTTTCTGTCATTTATGACATGTGGTAAGGTTTTAAGGGATTAAAAATAACTAAATAAAAATAGGCAATAAAGCAACTGTTTACTTCTCATCAGTCCTAGAGCTCAAAGGCCATCAAACTCAGCTCCAGCCAGTGCCCTCATTCCCCTTCAGAATCACTATCTGAAACCCATAGGTTATAAAAAATGTATTAATTAAAAAAAAAAACAAAAAACACCCAACATTTCGATCATGCATATGCATAATCTGAAGGCAGAAAGCACACAGTGTTGAAGCTTTTTACTTTTATTAAACTTTATCCTACTCTCCATTTCTTTCTCTAACCTACTTAATCCTTCTCAAGGTTGCACTTTTCTGCCTCCACAATCACGCAAGTTGTATCGCGACACGGTAAGTGGGAGGATGGTAAGGGAAATAGATTCAGGGACAAGTTATCCAGAAGGAAGAGCCCACCATAGCAAAGATAGAGGAGAAAAGCATTAGAAGTTTACAATTAAGAGGTACAAGAGGAAAATAAATTGCAAAAAATGCATGTTAAACAATGAGCTCCCATCTCACAATTTCATTTTCCAGGTAAGAGCCAATTACTCCAGAAACCACCACAGTCCCTTAGCCAGGCTCTCAGTACCAGGCACACAGGAGACTACTGAGATTCTGTCTACTGAACCACTGCAATTGAAACAGACCCACAGACTTTATGGTTACTGTAATGGTGATATCTGCCTTTTTTCAGTAATGCAATCCAAGAACATCCTTCAGACACTCACATTAAACCCAACAGCTCCTTTGGGCTGGAAAATCTCACGTAGAAAAATACTAAACTTGATGAAGCCTTTGTGAGACAGTGGATCTACCATATCTCAACTTATTCCAGGGATTACTTAGCCATACTATTAAACTTATTTCTAGTTTAACTACCTTAATGGGTAATATGATCTTTGCTTTTTCCAGAAAATCATACACCTGCATGCAGAAACAAACCCTTACTTCAATAAATAAATTTAAAATCATTACCAAATAATACAGAATATGACCAAAGGTAACTGCTTGTTGGATACTCTTTCCAGCTGGGAAGTAATTGGCAAAGACAAAACATCTCCCATTAAAGATGTAGCTAGCTGTCTGTCCTGAATTTAAAAAGGCAAGATCCAAGAAAGAGTGCTTACAGCAACAGCCAGTGAAATCAGAGTCTGTATAAAAATGAAGATAATTACATGTTGTTGTTAGTTCTTCTCCTGAAAGATGACAATTGCTAAGGGCAATGATACAGAGGTATCTGAACCCACCCCACCTGAATTAGCCAGTATGCCCAAATGGCCTCGGGTGAAAAGAGAGTAAAGGAGACCCTGGAAGGCAGGCAGCCCTTCCACATGACTCTATTCTTCTGCTAATTAACCCTTTCAAGAAGCAGGAATAATTAGTGTAAGAGCACATCACCTACAGGTACCTCTGCTTGTCACTGCAGTATGGAGACCTCAGGAGCTGGACAGCAGTGCTCTTACCAGAGCTGTATCTAACATATTGATGCCAGCAAATCACTAAATACTTTTCAGAAATTTAATTTCCTTGCTTTTTTTCTAGTCCTTCCACATTTGCTCTCTGTTGTTACAGATGAAATATTTTAAGACCTAGGCCTAAGGGCTTGGGCTAGTTTCATTTTCAACACTCACACTGACAGCATACAATGATGCAAATTGGGTTGTTACAACATCCTTCTTAGATAAAACTCATTTCCCTAAGTCCAAATTCTAGTCAAGACTAAAGCTATCCTATAGATTTACCTATAATATGATCTTTTTCATGCCAGTGAATCAGAAATGCCTAGTTAATGAGCTCTTGCAATGCCAGTCCTTTGGTCATTTGTGGTCTAAATCCTTCAAAGTTTTTCAGCAGTTGTAGGTCTCCCTTATTGCCTCAAACCAATACAAACAGTCCCAAAAAGAAGCTTCAGCTGATTTTCTTCAGTATGTACAGCTACTTTTATGTTTGCTCAGGCACCTCTGTGAGGTTTATGACCAGGAGGTACAGACTTACTCCCCTTTGTGGGGCAACTCTGCAACAGAAGGGGAAAAAAAAAAAAAGCGCACACACACCACCACACACACACACACACACACACACCAGAATCCCACAAAAAAACAAAAGCACCCAAATCCACCAACATGATTCCCCTTCCATATTTTCCAACAGAGAAGAAAAAAAAAACACAGCAAATAATCAAAACCAAGCCCTGATTTCCACATTTGTACACCAGATGTTGATAAACATCAAGTGATAAAGATAGGCAGGGTAACAAGAAGATAGAGTGTCAATGCTGCAGATTCTCTACAAAATTCAGTCACTGTTTGGCACTCTTTCCAAGAGACAAAAGAAAAAAAAACACCACTTTTTTTTTTCCCCTCTTTGCTCTCACTGGTATAAAGATATGCAAGTAAAAAGCTAGTAAAATAAATTACAGCTATTAAAATTCCCCTTCATAGCTTTCATCTAAGAGCAGTCAGGGGAAGGTTGGAAGGCTGGATTACAACACTCACAAACCTTATGTCCAGAACCACAGGCAAAACCATGACTGTTTTAGTGTTCATAACTAAGGAGGGTAACAGATCTGGAGTTGAACCCACCTCTGACAAGTCAGATAGATCCCCAGCCTCAACACACCCTCAGACTGGCTCAGTTATCATATATGGTCCTAAAACTGGCAGAACAAACAGTAAGGTGCCAACTTGGCTCTAGAGCATCTTTGACTCCTTATGCATGCTTCAGTCAATTAGCAATGACTTTGCACTTGAGTTCTGATTTCTGCTGAAACTTCTTCTTTTGACACAAAATCATGTAACTGTCTCCAATACTGATACTATAAGGGGTCATCTCTGCATATCCAGAGGCAGGGGGGTCACAGCTGTACACAGTCAGGCTGCCGGGTGTCTACCATGTCAGTTATCAACCAGTGATTGATTTAGCAACAACTAAATCAATCTAACTAGTTGCCTGTAGCAACAACTCTTTCCCTTGATGAATCTGCAATGCAGATAGCAGATTATCCTTCATTCTGAGGATCTAGAGTGGCCTTTGCCTGCTGCACCCAGTCTTGCACTCAGTCTTCATCACCATTTCCACTACCCAAGTGCTTCAAGACAATGGACGTGGCCATTCACACTGGTCCAGGCTGAATATTTAAAAACACATCACCTATGAGCTCTTCTTTGAAGTCTTCCCTTCAAAGAACCTAGGCCAGTCTCCACATCTGATTTCTACATAGCAGAGCGGACCTGCCTCCCCGTATCTGCTGATTGTGCTCCTGTTAATATAGCCAAGGATGCTGTTAGCCATCCTCATTACTAAGGCACATGGCTGGTTTATGTCAATTCCTCAGACCCCCAGGTGCTTCTCTGCAGACCTGCTCCCCAGTCAGTGTGTTCCCAGTCCATATTGCTGCAGGGGTTTACTTCACCCCAGGCTTAGGGCTCCACATTTGCCCTCAGTTTTATCAGTTTGCTGTTGGCTCAATCCTCCAGCCTGTCTAGGTCCCTCTGAATGGCCGACTTGCCCTTGAGGTATTGACTAGTGCCCTATATCTGATACCATTTGGAAGATGTTACTGGTAACAGCTTTTGTGTCACAGCTGACTTCTGTTTGCCCCTACACACACAGCTACTGAAAATCCCATCCTGATCACTGCTTTGCTTCCTCCTGTACTGCCAGACTACAAAACAGGAGCCATTTGGTGTTAAATATTTGTTGCACTCTCACCATCCAGGAGCATGAGTGAAATAAAGCACAAACCCCTCTATGTCATCTCCCTCTAAGGCAGAAAACAAGTATTTTTTACATTGCTTTTTAAGGTAAAGGCTCAATTGCTCTGCATACAACATCCAAACTGAGCTGACAGAAAAAGAAAAACTGGATGAAGCCTTGCTCTAGATTTTTTGAACATTCCCCTTGGTCAGTGGTGTGTACCAGCACAACCATGCTATGCCACATTGGAAAGTGGCTTTAACTGTCAGGAGCTTCTCCTACATTTGTCCAAACAGCCATCACTTTGTTCATTATCCTTTTGCCTTCAATTCTAGTGCACCTGACTGCATCACCTTTTCAACATTTAATTACTCCCTTTTCCACCCAAGCCTAAAGACTAAATTTTGGCCTTGGAACCCTTTGTCTGCTCCACACTAGATCATTAAAAAGTTGGTGTTCTGTGAACATGAGGAAAAAACATACGAGAGATAGAGAGGCACTAGAAGATAAAACTAGAACTTATAAAACTACTCAGTTCATGGAAAGAACAAGATCAGTGCTGATTTCTAATGTTTCCAGGCTAACAGTTATTTTGCTCATCTGTCTTGAAATGGTTAAGTGTGAACAGCAATAGCATTCCGCTAGCCAGCAACATTTCATGAGCTTCCTAGTAGAGTTAAAAAAAAAAAAGAAAAAAAAGATAGGAGCATTTCTGTTAAACTCCTTTACACACACACACACACACACAAAAAGTCTGAGGTTTTCTCCATTTTCCATCTATTTCTGGTCGAAAATGGCAACAGGAAGCACTGCAACAGCTCTGAAAGGACCAATGCAGTTCTCAACAAATGCTTGTCTGTCACAGCAAAACTAACTTCCTGAGCATAAATTATTCATGTCCTAGGATAAAAGTAGCAGAGGGGACAACCCAAAAGATTAGGACATTTCTTGCATCACACTTTTCTCCTTTCTGCATGGCAGGATGTTTCTGTTATCTGGAAGTAAGATTTGCCATGAAAGTTAAACTCTGCCAAGACATCTAAAGGTATTTTTGGATCACTATTTTGCTTCTCTCCCTATTACTGTTCATCATACAAAAAGCTGCTTTGACATTTCTGCTTAATTCATTCAGACCAGGAACACAAAATACAAGGGTTTCAGATAATCAAACACCAGCAGACTCCAGACTGGGATTTCCACCAGATGGGAGATGGGCACTTGAAATCAATTTAGGACCTTTTAAATGCCAATCATGAGTGGCATGATGAAACCACCTTTGGTCTTGCTCTTAGGGAACAGGAGGGGATGCTTCTTTCATCACCTGCAATGTTCTTTGAGTAGCTTTGCAAATTTTTATTCTCTTTCATTCATGTTATCACCAGTGATGACAGGGCAGTACAGTTGCATAAGGTTATACATATGGCAAAAAGGAAGAAAAAACTGGAAATGAACTGGAATATTTTTTTCCTAAATGAAAATACAACATTCGAGGAAGAAGAAGTTAATTAGATAATACATTTTTAGATAAATTAGTGAATTGGCTTTTGCTTATATGCTCCTACTTAACATGCAGATCAAATAAATTAGCTACAGAAGTTAATCATTTTCCACTATGAATTAGGGGTCAATATCACTCATTTCTGGATTTTCTATATTTCTGGATTTTTTCTATAAAGCCAGTCTAACCTCTGGCTAAGACAGACTCCTAGCTCTCTGCAACCAAGCCTCTGGGCTGCTTTTTCAAAGTTTCTCATTTTGTATTTTGATACATGATTCATTCAAGATATGATTTACCCCTTCATTAACTTGCCTCAAGTAGAGACAGTGGGATGTTATTAGGTCAAAAGCATTTGAAAAATTTCCTTCTTTTTGGTTGATCTACTCAGTGAATCAATATTCTTCCTACTCAACCAGTTCTAGTCTCAAGGGAAGTCAGATGTTCATGGCCCTGACCTTAAATATTGGCCCTTAGCCCATCACTTAAAATGATAGACAGTAATTACAGAATTGGTAGACAGAATGTGAGTTGAGGGAGAAAAAAAAAAGGCAGAAAACAAAAAACAACTAAGCAGGGAAAGTCAAAGACAACTGGAAAGAAAACATGGATACACTGAGATCTCGCTAACAGGATCTCATCAAGAGGGTAATATATTAAAGTTATCAGATCTAGAGGCAAATGAAAACTCATGTGTGTCAGACACATTATCCATTCCCCCTCCACTAGTCAAACAATTGAAATCTCAAGAGCTCTAGTGCTGCTGCTTCATTTGTATTATGTCATCAAAAAGATGCTAACTGGTATGAATTCAGACTCCATATTCCATGAAGAAAGCACCCTGTAAACTCCAGTTAGCACTACTGCCCCATTTAAGATGAGCATGCCTGTTTGTTTTGTTTGCCCCGTTCCTCCCTTTTTTTTTTCTTTTTTTTCTTTTTTTTTCTTTTTTTTTTTCTTTTTTTTTTTTTAAAGAAAACAAATGCAAGCATGGTCATCTGAACTCTTCAATACCACAGAAGGTATGTTTGCACAGTGCAAGATGAAGAATCCTTCAGTGATCTTGAACCCACTTCATTAAGACCAGAAAAGGATTAGGCTTGAATAGAGCTAGTAATCTTACCTCCTGAAAGTCACACAGGTATTTTCATGTATCCTTCTGTGCATCTATTCCTAGCTTTTGAAAAATTAAAATGCAGATAAAATTTTTTAAACCAGAATGGAAAACTATTCTCCCTCAGTATACCTCTCTGCATGGGAAACATTTTATTGGCATTACACTGTTTACAAGAAACACCTGTTCTAGCCTATAAAGCAAATACTACCCTCAGTACTGCTTGAAAGTGCAATACAGCTACAGGCATTTTAATATAACGCAAGCCTTTTGTGTTGCTACCTGCCTCTGAGACCAATAAAACTAACCAATGAAAACATGACTCTTGTTCAAGATATTTTCCCTCCTCACTCCCAACAATGCATGCCATGAAATACCCCTCTCATAATTCATAAACCCTTTGTTTCCTATTGGCCTGTCAGCTTACTGTCACTTCACCAAACAAGGCTTTGGAGCAGTATTTAAGCCAGAAGCTGGGGCTTTACAGAAGTCTGTGAAAACATACTGAAAACAAATCCCTTTAGTAACTTAAGAGCGTCCCTTCACTGGGAAATGGCAAATGTAGACTTGCCTGTTCTGATGATACCTTGAAAGGAATCAGCTACAATTTCCCAAAACAAAGTTTCATTATCCAAAGCATTCTCTGCACACTCAGGAAAATTTCTTAACAAAATTACTCTAAGCTCAATATAGGTGGCCAAGTAGTGCTGTTGCTGGTCAGAGAAGAGCACGGTAAACTGACATTTTTCAGTACTCAGGTGAAAAGACGCTTGTAAGAATAATGCAAGAATTATGGTTTTGCCATAATTGTTATACTAGGAGCAGGGAAAAGGAACTGCTCTTCCAATATATCTGAAAAAAAAAAAAAGTCTGAAAGGTCAGGAAATTCTTCAACTTGAAATGGCCCACCAGTTCTGATAGGTTCTCTAGTAAACTTTTGGATGCACCAATATGAGCTATAGCATTGTGGATCTCAATTCACATGGACATTATCAGCACCCTGTTCACTTTTTCCTCACATCCCTCAAACAGATTTATACAGATGACATTTTTTTCAATTAATATAAACATGAATGTGAAGTCCCTAAACCCTTTCTGACCCTTGCTGCAGAAGGGGAATTTGGTGACAGGGAATTTAATTTGCTCTTCTAAGGACTCAAAGCAAATTAAGGTTGACAGGCAGGGAAAGAGATACTTCTTTGCTTAAAATAATTCCCTTGCCATAGCTGAAAACTCTTTCAAGGTACTTATCTCTCTGCTTTGGAACTAAGCAGACAAAGCAACACTGGAGACTGGAGCACTTGGTTGGCACATCAAGTACTTCCAAGCAAAATACTTTACAGGTGCCTTCCCCAAGGTGATCTCCATCCACCTTTTCCACAATTAAAGTAGATCAGATTTTTCAGATAGTTGACAAATCATTCACCAAGTATCCATGCCTCCTTCACCTGCAGATTGTTACCATGTACTTCATATAAAATAATCAGGAGTGCTTTTGGCTGTACAGACTTGTCCTGTAGTATATACTCATACACTTCACTACATAAACACAACTCCCATGTCTGTACTACTCAGATCTCACTATAATTTTGTTTATAAATCAAGCAAAGTTAGCAAATCTTGCTAAAGCAAGAAACTCCCTGCGGATATCATTAGAACTTAGAAGAAGAGTTTATTTGTTTATCTCATTCCAATACATCTATGAATGAAACACTAGTACATGACTTCCTATTACTATCTCCAGAAATACAAAAACTTGAAATGGAAACATCTACCCATTCTGGGTGATGGGCTTTGACCCAATGCCTGGTTTAATTTACCACTTAAGTCCTTACTAGCAAATACAGTATTTTTATTTCAGGTACTGAAGGCTATTTTGTTTTGGGTTTTTTTGGGGGGGGCTGTTGTTTTGTAGGGTTGTTTGTTTTTTGAGTTTTGTTGGTTTTTTTAACTTATTTAGATGTCATTGATAAGGTTTGAGGTTTGTTTGGTTTTTTTTATTATTATTATTATTAACTCTTTGACTCATGACAAGAATTTAGAGCATCTCCAGCTTTTCAACAGAAAGGATTTTTTTATTCAGCATCAAGCGAGTCTATCACAAGTCAGCTGAAGCATGGATTTACTTGTGAAAAAAAGAGCAGTACTGCTTATTAATAAAAAGTACCAACTTTATCTCAAACATCTTTGATATTTGTTTTAGATGTCAATGTTATGGAACACTAGAAAAGTACAATACCTAGCCTGAAGATATATAACCTGCTTCTGGACTGCTGTCAGCCTCATTAATGAGGTTACGAACAGAAAATCTCAGTAAGGTGGTAGAACTTTTATGATCCCTGTCTTCCAGCTCTTCAAGTGGGAAATTTAAGCTGGACTCATACAGAAAAACCTTCAAAAACCTAGATATGATGGTTATTGAACAGCCCTTCCTCAAACTCTTTCAAGCAGTTAATTTTCCTCAGCTGTCCACTATATGAATAAAAACCTTTGAAACAGCTGGCCCAAATGAACATCTCACCTGAATTAGAGATGTGGCAAGAATAAAAGTTTGCAGATTGAACAGGCTTTCAAGTGTTCATGAGCTTTTCGGTCAAGTATTAAAACATTATCCTCCATTTCCAGATCAAATTGCTGCACAGAAAAATAATATCTACATGAGTGAAGTCACACCTGCAGTCTCCCCTACCCCTTAACTTTGAGAGCAAATAAAAGATCATCCAAAAATTCATGGTTACCAGAATCACTGGTTACTGTGTGGTTCCAGTGATTGCATAAGCATTTCAGGGAACGTCTGTGTGGATGCAATCTCCAAGAAATCTTAGGTCATTTGGAGTGTAGAAGATATTATTAATTTTCCACAGTAGATGCTACTTCCTACTGAAGACAGAATTCATCTGACATAATTTTAGTTCTCTAAACGCTCATCCAGTCTGAACTCATTGTGCAGACTCCCGGTACACTCAATGTGGAAAGTCAAGCAGCTCCAAAGGGCTCTCTCACGTCTGCTGGCATAATGTCTGTGATAGCCTCCACATCCAACCTCCAGCTAGCTAAATCTTACATATCCCAATTGAATACAGACTGATATTAAATACTAAATGAAATATTTTAAAAAAAAAAAAAAAAAAAAAAGTTTGCAACTTGCATTGCAGATCCATTGCTAGATATTTATACCCGACAGCTACACTTGACAGGTTTCCCCATTGTAGGAATACTACTTCAGCCAGCATCCCCCACACTATCTGAAACTCAAAAATAATTGCACGTCAGCAGAAGTCAGCATCCTAAATATACACTTTGGTCTAGCAACAGCACTACTTGAAGATCAATAATTTTTTTGAAGGCCAAGAAAGAGCAAGACCCCAGCACAGGACATTGCAACAAGAGTCAATGAAATGTCAACATAAGCAAGCCAAGTTTGAGAAGAATTCCCAATTCCCACTGATATTAGCAAAAAAATTGTCTTTTAAATTTAACTCTTACTTCAGCACCTAAGTTCACAGAGTGATATTAAGGCCTCATTACTCTGACTATAAAGTTCAGACATTCTTTTAGCTTTGTCAGCAACATACTTGGGACAATTACATTTGCTTCACACATTTTAAGGAGCTGTTTTGAGTCATTACTTGGTCTTTACTGGGAAGATTAACACTGTTCTATGTCAGAATGAAACTCCCTTATCTAACACAGCCATAACTGATCAGAATAGATGTAAAAACAAAGGAAAACAACCACCTGCTAGATTACTAAAATAGGTGCAACACAAATATTTGTTTGGGGGAGGGAGAGGAAGACACATTGAGAAGCAAGAGAAAGCCAGTCCTGCTTTAGCCCAAGACTACATACTCCGGAGAATTTGCCTCTATTATCTCTTTGCCTACAAGTATTCCTGTCAGAACTAGGCCATCTAGTTTCCCTATACTTCTGTTCCACCTTCTCCTCCAGGAAGGATGGCAATGCCTTTGTGTTAACTATAGTAAAAATGATCAGCCTGCTTTCACATGAATTTGGATGCTCACTGCAATCTAGCTATGACTACCCAGAGCTCTGCATCCACTCATCTTCTTGCCAAAAATACTCAGTGAAGGTACGTTTTTTTTTCTCCCCATTTTCTTTTCTCTCCTGAACGCTGCACACTCCTGAAAGAAGGGGTCTAACTCTGGTGTTTGCAGAGACCAGATCACAATCACAATGAAAAGAACAAACCTAAATAGGGGCCTTTTTTCCACCAGACTTACATAGAACCTCTCCAAAACTCAAGCACTCTGTGTATTTCATCCAGCAAAACTTAATTCAGTAGCAGCTGAGAACACAGTAAGTTTAACTCTGATAATTACACAACTTTTTATTATCAAGTGATAAAATTATTTTTGTCCCACTTTGCTCCCATCACTCCTGCCTCTGCCAAAAATGAAGACCTTAGAAACATTTCTTAATAAATGTATCCATTCTAAAATATTTCTCCCAAGGAATAATTACTAAAGAAGAACTCCCATCTATATTCAAGCTGAAGAATTTTACCATAATCAAAGGTCATTTAGACCAAGTTCATCCCACCAAGAACTTTGCACATATTGCTGATGATAAATTTAAGGAAGTAGCCTGGATTGGGTCAAATGGAATTGTGAGGAACTTTCTATTGTATTTAATGAAAGAGTTTCAAGTGAGAAGCAGACTCAGCAATGTTTCTTTCAGCTTCTTAACCTAATGAAGGTCTGATCTACAGCTCATTAGGAGACAAGAATAATTCCAATAATCTTTGTGAGCTTTTTATCAGGTTGTGAAAAAGCAGTAATTCCATGTCACACTTTCAGACTAGCAAGGGAAAAGCTATCTTGCCAACAGCATCAACAGTAAGGTTTATACTCTTCAATAAGGACTGAATTTCAAAGGATGCTTGTTCCTCACTTAAACTTCAGGAATCTTTGTGGAAAAACAGCTGTTGGTAATATTTGACATATGTTGTGGCAAAGGAGGTAATGGACTTCAAAAATGCCTGTCTGCAAGGTGCAATAGCAAAGTGTCACAGTGAGGTCACCCCATGTAATGTTGGTGGAAATTGGGACAGCAGCTGGAAGGAGGTGAAATCATGTGCAGTGAAGCACAGATACAGTTCAACTCACAAGCCCATCCCAGGGGTAAGCACTGCAAACCTCAAAAAGAAAGACTTAAGGCTTAAAAATTACAAAGCTCAAGAGGCATTTTCAAAATGAACCATTTTCAACAAAAAATTATTTTTAGGGCATTTATTTGTAGTTAGGTTTGCAGGGTTCCTCTTCCCCCCCCCTTTTTTTTTTATTAAGCACTACATTTTTATTTACACTTTTCACATGCACTAAAAGAACAAAAAGTTAAAAAAAAGTTTGTAAAACATCCAGTCAGGGTCCCTCAATCACTCTGCTCAGTCCCCTACAACTCCAGTACTGAGGCAGACCTGGCTCAAAACCATTTACTGAGCAAGTCCTGAAATATGCAGAAATACCTTTTTCCACATTTCTGCACATAGCAAGTCCTTCTCCATTAAGGTAGAGTGCAATACATGATGCATTCTCTGGACTTACTGTTGTCAGCTCCCTTATTTGCTCTTTTCGCATCATTCAGCGCCTCACACTGAGCTACCCTTTCTTACCATGGAGTGCTGCTGGATTTCTACTGTAGTGTTATTTGGTTTCCATTTAAAAAAAAAAAAAAAAAAAAAGAAAAAAAAAAAGATAGAGATAAGAAAGTGGTGGATTCATTATGTTTTTAAACAGACAGGCTTCTTGATCTCCAGAAAAGGAATGCTTGAACAGCCTTGAAATAAAAAATGTCATTTTCTTTTTAAATAGTCTAATAGATTAGGGGGAAGTGGGGTGCAGGCTGGGAGAGCCGGGTGTAAGGGACAGCTCACAGATACTGACAACAGGCAGTGACCTGGGTGCTTTACTTGATTTCATCTAGATGCAAGCCCCACAGGACAGATTTCCTGGTATGTGGATTTTGGTCACCAAAAGGAATTGTTCTAGTTGTGTGACTCCCTGCAAGGAGTTGAAAGTGCAAATAATCTTTATTATAATCTGTGGAAGTCTCAGGGTTTGGATCCCTCCCCTTTTTTGAAATTTCACCCACCCTGCTTATTCTTCCTCCCCCTGTCCAATCATCCCCTTCCCCCTTCCTTCCACAGATTCATCACTACACCTGTCCCATTACCAATCCCACTATTGCTTGCACACATCTAGGCCACACATCCCTTCAGCTCCAAAATGTGTTTTGCTCGTTGTGTGGGCAGGAGTGATGATATTTACAATTCAAAGGCCCATGGCAAGGCACAGTGAGTCTCTAGAGACTATTGTATACATTGCTCCTGTTCTTTTGCCAACCACTGCTTCCTTTTAAAGATATACAGCTGCTCACCTGCCGCAAGCTGAAGTCCCAACTTCGACAGCAAAAGTGCACATATCGCATAAAGCATCTATAGATCCCTTGTCACTTTGAATAGGTGACATTTACAGGCCAATTTTAAGAGCTGTTTGCTGGTAACATTTTGCAAAGTAGGTTGTACCAGGTAATAAACAACAAGTACAAATGCTGCTGTAGCATCATGTTACACTCTCTGGATAGAGGATTTGCAAGGCAGCTGAACTGGTAACCACTGCTCCTCAGCTGTTCTACTGGCTCTAGTTATTAATGCTACACACTCATGAACAGAATGCAAACCTAAGACCAAATCTGCCAGAGCCAAGCCAGCTGCCCATTAACAGAGGTGGAATTTGTGGCACCTGTGGATCAACAATTTGAAGGTTTAGCTTGAATGAGCAAGGTTTTGATTTGGAAGCACTGGAACTCTAGTCCAGATGACAGTTTTACAAACAAAAACCCCAAGTTCTAGCTCTTCAAGATAGGAATGGTCAGCTCCCATTAAATTTTCATAGCTATCCTGAAAAAGCATAGATGATACAGTGTTGCCTATTCTGACCCATATGGTGTTGTCTTCTGTAGCCACATAACAGCAGAGATCTCTGCAGTAAGGTCTCAAGCCAAGTAATCCGGCTCCAGCCCTGATGATTCTGATATTCCCAAGAAAAAAAGAAAAAAATTG
Source organism: Ceyx melanurus (assembly GCA_024611195.1). Taxonomy (NCBI): domain Eukaryota; kingdom Metazoa; phylum Chordata; class Aves; order Coraciiformes; family Alcedinidae; genus Ceyx; species Ceyx melanurus. Next base: position 35,829 of record JANHGL010011623.1, on the reverse strand, counting down.
GTTTGGAGGCATGGGTGATTTCTCCTGCCAGAGAGCAGCAGAAGCTTCATGAGTGGTTGCGACTTCCTCACAACTGACCTCCTTTTCTCGGTTTACAACATTTGCTGAATCAATTAGTGGTCTGTTGTATAATTTAACTGGCTAAGGTTTTAATTATTTTATACCCTGTGTCCAGAAGTGCCTATCTTTAGAAAATGCTGCATTACTTCAAATTTCTAGGACTTTTTTTAATAACAGAACAGAGCATTAAATTTCCCCCATCTTGGGCAGGATGAGCAATCTTCATCTCAAGATGGCACAGTAAAGAAAATGAAAGCTGTCCAGACATTTGCCTGATACCATATTCTACTAGATATCTATAAGTGCTCTAAATATTTTCCATCCCTATGTGCAAGGCCCCACATGACAGCTACACAATCAGTACATGATAGAGTGGTGGGTCACATAGTAATCAAGGGTACATGGCAAAGCTAGATTTTTATTAAAAGTTTTTGCTTTATGTCAAGTTTCTAGGGCACATCTGTGGCCTTTTTCCCCACAAGAAGATTAGCTGCTCCAGTTACAGCAGGTCAGCAGATCCTATCAGTCTGGATAACAGCACTTCTGGGCTGAAATGCATGAGGCTGATGTCTAGCCAAGTCAAATTTAGCCCATGCCAACAGACTTCTCTGCAAGATCATTACACCTGCTCAGTGGGGTCACACTCAGGATGCAGCTGAAAGGAGCAATATGGAAAATACTCAAAAGCTTGGGCAAGACCAAGTATCTGAGAAACATGGACAGTCCAGACTCCCCACTCCAGCTGACCCCTGGCACATTAGTTCCCTTGAGGGAACTGTGAACAGTTAAACTCACTATGCTGTTTTCCACTCCAGGATGTGGTGCAGGACTCATTCCTGCAAGCAGACCTGAGCAGTTAAGCCTGTACTGAACTTCACTGAGACCACCAGTCTGGGCAATCTCTGCTCCACAAGCTATTTCATAGGGCAGACATACCAGTCAGCATCTGCTTTCCACTTCTGTTTTGTAGGGTAACCACCCGCTGATTAAGACAATTTACCACATGGGCAAAACTATTTTGTCTAGAAAGAACTGTCAGTCATAGATCTGACCTAGCTTAATTTCCTGCAGAAGTAAAAATGCATGGTTCTTCTGAGACAAAGACTCAAGGCAATCTCACAGCACAGAACAATTAGATTAAGCACAGTGGCCAGATTATCTGCAGATAACCTGCATTACCCCAGAGTGCAGACAGGCTACACCTCCCCAGCACCAACAGCTCAGCTGTACATTTCCAACAGAGGACTCCTGCATAAAGAGTTCAGTAGCTAAATTAGCACAACCAGACAATCGAAAGACTACTGAATTTGAAGGAAAAATAATCCCAGACAGATGTACAGTTAGGAACACAGTGGAGACCTGGTTCTGAGGCTTCTGGTTAATTCTCTGACATAAATAACACTGCCAAATGCAGCTATTCCTGCTCTGAGTATAACCAAATTTAAATTAATACAAAGCAGTTTCTGCTGCTTCCAAGACAGAGGCATTGCAAAGAAGTCAAAAGGGAAAGTTTTCTGCCAAGTTACCAGGTCCATTTACAAGGAAAACTTTTTTCACCCCCATTCATCTTTCCAGACTTCGTGGGCAATCTGGCACTCTCCAATCCATCTGTCCAGCCTGCAGAGCCAAAGGGAGGCTCAGCTCTAAGACAGCAAAGGGATTCAATAACCAATTGTAAAGTGCTTCCACCAAATCAAATCTGCCCTTAAATGGCTTGAAACATTTTTCATATGCACCTTCAACTCAGGAAATTAATCAAAACAACACAAACAAAAGCAAATTCAGCTTCTGAACAGTAATACAAATATATGCAGGCAATCCAAATAATTCTTGCTGCTTTAGTCCCTGGAGATGCAACTGCATATATTACAAAGAGCTTAGATAAAAGTCGGTGTTTCCAAGCAATGAAATTGCTGCCATAAACATCCCTGGATCCATTTTTAGGTCTACTCCAAATAGCTCATCTTTGTCTTGGTTTGCTATCATGCTTCCAGTGTTTTCGTGAGCATCCTGACACTGTGTCTCACCAGTCCCCTTACCTGGTGCATAATTCAAGATTCCTTGGGCTCATCGACCAGGGCCATGTTGCCAGCATACCCCAGTTATCCTGCCCATTAGCTCCCAGCTTGCTTCCCTTTATATTCTTTGTGACTTTACTTGCAAACTTGAGTACTTCTGTAATATAAGCAACCACTTAACTATCATCTACCACACTGGGTCCTTGTTTAAGTCCTGGACACTTCTTCAATATAAATGCCAAGGCAAGATGATTCTGTGTTTCTGGCATTTCTGAATGTGTTCAGATATTAAGCAGTTAAAAGCTGTTTTAAACTTCATTTTATACTTTAAGCCTCAATAATGAACTTTTCTAAGACCCTTTTTGTGTTTGACTGCTCTTCCAACATTTGAAGAAAATAGTATACTAACTGGCATGGAATTTTGAGTCAGAATAATTTGCAGGTGAAAACACTCTTTAAACAAGTTTTCCATAGATCATTTTCAAATCCTTTTCCTTCTGTCCCTTCTGCATCTAAGAGATTTTCTAGCAGGCAGTGTATGGGGCTGGGGGGGTGGGGGCTGAAGGCAGGGGGTAAAAATCAAACCAATACCTGCCTAGTGAATCTGACAAGTGATATCCAAGCATGCTGATAGGGTGCTTTCCCTTCTTTTACATATACTCGTGGATTACTGTGGACATGGCCCTGCCTACATCCATCTCTGGCAACTCAGTTGTAAGGCTCTTCTTGGCCCCATTTTGTCTATAGACAGACTGGGAATGGGGCATGAAGCTTTAAAGTAAGCAGCAAAAAAGTTATGTCCATTTCACTTGTCCCCCGTATTTTTTAACCTTTTTGGAAAACACCTTTTCACATAGTGCTAATTATTTTAACATTAATGAAATAAATGCCAGCCAGCTATATTGCCCGCTGACCCTGAGCTCCTGTTTCAACTGTGTTTAGGGTATTATGAATACTGTATCCACACACAAACCAATTTCCAGGGCTTCTGCTTGGTAATCACATTCTGCCTTAGCTTATAGGGAGCTTTTAGAGTCAGAGGCCAGCAGCAGCTACATCATCAGAATACTAAAAGTGTTACTGTGCTGTTTCCCATAATTTCCCACATGAGAATCCTTTGTTTTCTCAGTAAAATACTTTGCTGTTCTACACTTTTGACCAATGTAATCTTCTAAATGAAAGCATTAACACTACATATTCATAAGACAATTCATTTAAATATGAAAAAGGTAAACAGGTACAAACTACCAGTCAGCACCTCAGCCAGTGGGAGCATTATTATTAACCACATTATTCTTTCAAGGAACAAACCCCCCAGCCCTGCAAAGAATTCAGGCAGACTTAAATAGCACCGTTCAATGAATAAGGTCTCACAAATGTTTACCTCTTTTCCTGACTCAACCTTTACTCTAGGTATCCCAAAAGAATTTTAAAACTCTTTTTGCCCAGACATGCAGACACTTCTTTATCCACATAGTCCTCCTTGCATCCCTGTTCTCTAGAGTTGCAATTACTTGCTGATCAAAGATTAGCAGAATTTAACTGGTTCAGTCAAGCAGTTTTCCATCACTGATGTGTAGCAACAGCTGAATGGTGAGGATCAACATAACAAGGTGGAGGCTTAAAAAAAACCAATCAATAAATAAATAAATAAATAAATAAACAAACAAACAAACAAAAAAAAACAACAAACCAACAAAAAAGACACTTAAAAGCATGGCATATAAATTCAGATGGAAAAGGGAAAACAAACAAATATTGGAAACAACTTGGGTCAAAAGGCTGATTTAGAATGATCTCACACAGATTACACACAGGAGAAAAGGCAAGACTACACTGTCAGTAAATAGCCACTTTAGCTTTCAATTAGCTGCCTATTCATTGCTCATTTTTCTCTGCAGGTGCAAACCCCAAAGCCAGACTCTGCATATGCAGTATAATTCCTGTACTCACTGATTCCTCCTCAATGTGATGTTACTCTGCGTTTACACCCTACAGTCAGTTTATTCCCAGCTTCAGCTGAGCAGCACCCAAGGAAACAGAACCGTAGCTCTCGGGAGTTTCTCACTCTGCTTTACCTAGACTAACTGTTATCAGGGAGAAAGTGTGAACTCCTGAGCTGACTTGATAACAAGCTTAACCACAGTAGAAGTACTGCCTAAAGGGTGCAGATTTAATAGTATGTGTATTCACACATGTTTAGATTCAGATCAAGGTCACCCATTCCCTGGTCCCCTGATCTCAATTTCTTTGATACCCTTCTAGTCTTCATACCCTTCTTCACAGAAAGTGATCCCCCAGCTGCATTCCTAGACTTGAAATGTATTCACCAACCTTTTTTTTAAGTAGGGTGCCAATGCGGGCACCTTTGTGGGAGTCCCAGAAGGCAGAATGGACAAAAGCTACAGCAGCTAGAAATCTACAAAACTCTTCCAGTTGAGCAGGCTGTCAGCAAGAAGGAATTATAGCAAGGGGAGCTGCAATAGAACTATCAACATAAGAGAACTGGGATCAGCTAATGGTTTTTGACAGGCTCTCCTTGGCCTTAAACACTGAGGAAAACCCATAAACCGTTCTTTCATTACATTAATATGTCCAAATACAAATGGAATGATTCAAAACTAGAAAGGGATGTAGGCATCCTTAGGACGGCATCACACCAGAGCAGATAAGCAAAACATCCAAGTGATTTAGGAAGCTTGATCACAGTTCCTCTTTCTATCAGTGCTCAAGTTGGATACTTAACCCCTGTTGCCTGTCTCTGCTCCATCATAACTTCTAAGCAATAGATCTGCACTATCATGGTCTGGTTTTCACACACTTTTCAAAGCGAGAAAAGCTTTGGCAAGTTGTCTTGTGAGTTTACAGGTGAATGTGTCTGCAAGTCTCCACCCCTGCTGTACCATGTGAACCTCCTGGCTGACTTGGATCAAGTTTGACACTGCAGTAATTCAGAAAAATATCTAAAAAAGCCAATGTGCTGGTCTGGAAAGAGATATCCAAGAAACATCCCCTGGCAGTACCCTTTCTACAGAAAAGGCCAAACTCACCTTTTATCAAACACCTGTGAATCCTGACGAATTAAAGAAAACCCTTACCAAGTTTTGCCCCACAGCTGTAAAGTTTCAATCAGAGCTGGCAATTAACCACAAGACAAAGCCATTGGAAACCAAGCTCCATTACATCTACTGCACACAGAACTACTGTTTAAAATATCTCTCTTACCCAAATATCTCAGCAATTTAATTAAGTAAATGGCCCTCAGAGACAGGTAAGTATCATGATGCTCATGTTAAAGATGTCTTGCACTGAAGCACTGAGCAGTTAATTGAGTTACCTGTGACCACACAGGAGGAGCAGCACAAGAATATGGGAGTTCTGCTTTTCTGGTCTTTTTTTCCCAACTAATAAGGCATTTAATTTGATTCACATTAGCAGGTCTTTACAGCAGTTCCACAGCACAAAACCAGATAGCCCCATCTGCACAGGAGGCCAGCTAGCACACTGTGACAAAACTGGCAAGTCCTGACTTGTCCTGAACCTCTTCCCACTTGGGCTCAATCTGAAGACAGACATGTCACACAGCAGGTTTGCTCAGCAGCATGTCTGCTCTGGTTTTGCATGAAGGACCATGTCCACGTCTTGTACTTAGCTGTAAAGCCCAGCCAAGAGCAGTCATAAACACTGGGTGCTCAGCAGCTGACTCCCCCCAACTGTGTAGCCTGTATCTGGCAGGCTACCTTCAGCCATCCTGCTGCACAGGCTCTCAAAAGCAACCTCCATGGCCAGATTTTCTGACTCACTGTGCGTATGGGCAGCAAGTCTGTCCTTGAATGCAGTCCCAAAACTCACAGCAGATGGAGATCCTCCTGCAGATGTCCAGGAAAGTGTTAACAAAGGCTTGTCCATCTTTCAGTCAGCTGCCCCTGATAATTAGAACTTCGTTGTCATTTTAAATAATTCTGCTGTGTCAGGTCTGCAGGTCTGTCTATTGCCAAATTGGGTTTTTGTTTTTAGCTTCCAGCCGCATGATTTTCTTGAGCTCCAGAGTACTCAAATATGAGATTTACCTGAAGACAGAACATTGCTTCCCAGCTGGCAGGTGGATAGCACCTTTAAGACCAAAAAAGGAAATATGAGGGAATGAAAAAAATAAAATAGATCATCCCGTTCCTAACTTTACATTTCCCAGTGATTTAAAAGATGTTAAATGTTGTCACAATCTGCCTCTCCTAGCAGCTGGAAAGCTGGATTGTGCATAACTAAAACAAGGCATCAGATATGTCTTGCATGGAATAATTTCAGTCCCCATGAGAAATCAGAACTACATGAGGGCACCCCCAGCTATGAAATCTATTGTTCATTAAAATAGTACTGCTGGCAACATTGCTATAGTTAAATAATAGTTTTAGCAGTGAAAACAGCATGGTATACAAATAGCAAAGGGATGAAATCAAAGAAATGAAAGAATCTGTGTATTAAGTAAATATGACTGTGTGACAAATGATAAAGGAATAGATCAGAAAACAAGTGAAGAAATACATTTTGATTCTATTAAATTGCATAAATTTGTCACTAAAAGCGGAGTCATCTATAGCTGGACTAGGCAAACTATGGGATCACTGACAGTAAAAAACAGGCTCTTGCTGAGCTATTGTGCTCTGTGATGCTATAAAGTTCCTGCAACCCACCATATAAATTAACTGCTGGGTTCCAAGACTGCACACACGTTCAAAGCTAAGGACGGCCATTCACCAAAGGTAAAAAGCACACTATACCAGCTTTGTTATCTGGTCCCATACAGTATGTGGGGCTCTTCTGATTCAAACATCCCATTGCTAATGTTGTAGCAGGGCAACTGTAGCGTGCCACTATTTAAAACAAGCAAACAAACAAACAAAGCATCACAAACAACAACAAGAAAAAAAAAGCCTTTTATGAAAGCATTAAAGTTACTCAGTAATACAACTGAGTATTAACTAGTGTTGGATAAATGCTAGTTAACACACCCATGGAGCTTTAATAACACTACTGATGTAAAATTTATTCTGTCTAATGCACTGGTTCAATTAACTACACGGGATGATGGCTTCTCTACAGCTAATCCTCATCTAACTCAGTCAGAAGGGGAAGACTTAAACTTACCAAAGATGTATTTTACATCATCTTTGAAAAAAGGAAGTAAGCACAGGCACTGTCACTTTCAAGCACTGTCAGTAACAAGTGGATGCAAGGGAGAAATTCTTATTATGTTGAAGCAAATATATAATCACAGTGAATAGATGCTCTTTAAGATTCAGATACATCTCTTAGATTATCAAATGTGTTCTTAGAAGAATCTTGTTTAAGAGGACAAAAGGAGAGAATAGTAAAACTCCCTAGACTGGAACTGACTGAGAATAGGACATTTCACTCAGGGCTGTTAAGAGGGGTCTTTTGTTTTTTATTAAACTGTGCTTGGGCTCCAAACAACAGCAAGTTACTAAGTTCTCAAAGAAACTAATCTTCTGTATCAGGAGGCCTGAAGGCAACTTCATCTTCTGGACACATATAACATGGGCAAGTCCAGGAACTATGCTAGGTTTATGATCTGCTTCTTGTAACAAGAGCTCAAAATCTCAAAAGAGGCTGAGCTCTGCCTGGTTGTGAAGCAGCTCACTAAGGAAGCCCAGGGGTCCTGGCAGATGGCGAGCAGCAAACCAGCCTGGTGCCCTGGCAGCAAAGGTATCTGGAAGCCGCCCAGGGAGTAAGAACAGTAGGCTGGCCAGCAATCAAGGGAAGTGATTATTCCCCCTGCTCAGTGCTTCTTAGCTATCGTATACAGTTTTGGCACTCGCAGTGCAGGGAAGCCTTGAATAAAGTGGAGCAAGCTCAGGGCACAGATGCCTGGACAGTGGGGCTGAAGCACTTCTTCAGAAAGGCTACAGGTGCAGGACTTTCACATCCTGGAGAGCAGATGGCTTTGGGGAGCTCAAGAGTCTGCCCAGAGTCAACAGTGAGCAGTGAGGAGAGAGAAAAAATCAACAACAAAAAACAAACAAAACAAACCCACAACAACAAAGAAACCAACAAAAAAAAAAAGACAGTCAGGCTCACAGTAGGGCATGGTAGGAGGATGAGACAACATGCATGAATCAAAACATGAGAGGTTCAGCCTGAACACAAAGTCAAAGCATTTCCCCCTGTTAGGACAGTCAGACAGACTGACCACATGTTAGGCAGTCTCCATCTGGGGAAGTCTGCAAGATCCAACTGTCTGGACCTTGATCTGTGAATGTTTTGAGTAGAATAGTAGAGATTTCCTGAGGTCATCTGGACTATAAACACCTGTGTATAAGTAACTACAGACATCATGGTCACAGCTTGTGTTTTATTTCAAAATTGCACAAACAGTATCAGAAGTGGCTGATCAGTACAAAGGAAACAACTGTGATTTGAGACTACAGCCCTCTTACTCTGGAGTGATGCAAGGGAAAACCCAGCCATTCTTTCCCCAAGATGCTCTGAATCATCTGCTTCTACTGGCAATTAAAGAATAGTAAATAGTCACAAGTTAAACTTTTTCCTTAAGTAACCTCTGAACAATTGTTCTTCATCTGAGTCTTTTCCCTGCCATAAGCCCTACTGCCCCTTCCAGCATCACCCAAGTAGCCTGCTCCAAGTCCAGCTGCCACAGTCACATTGGTGACTTCAGAGAATAGAAAACATGGAAAACACATCTTATTCCTTGACTTTTACTTGTCCTCCACTGCAAATCTATTCTTTCTTAATTCCTGCCCCTCAGTCCTTCACTGATTGTGAAAAAAATAAATAAATCCAACAGGAGCTCCATGCAATTCCTGTTGATCACAGAAAACTGACCTACCTCAAAGAACTTGGCTGCTGTATAGCTGGGAGGCTGATGCTCCTTTCTGCCTATTTCATTTTGGAGAGTCTGGGTCTATCAGAGTTTTACTAACATATTTATGCACCATGTGGGTTATCCCAACTGCCACCAATAAATCTTAGTATCTTTTCTCCACCAGTCTTGATAGCACGGAGTGACTGATGCTCTAAAACTTGGTATAAACATGGAGATAAACATCTGCCATTCCTTTCTTTCCTTGCCTTTACAGCACTAGCATTTTAGAAGTGACAACCCATTGTTTCACTTTTTAGCACAGCTGTTCTAAAGCTTCCTGAACAACAGAGGCTATGCAGCAACATTAATCTTTACTTCTTGGGGAAAATAATGGCATTACAGAACTCATCCCCCACTGCAGCCTCCCTTAGGGCAAAGTGCATGAATAGCACTCTAAAATCTGGGATGATAGATGCTTAACAGCAGCATCTAAAGCAGCAGTACCCAACTTCTGGCTCCTGGAGACTGGCACTAAGATCACATGAAGCAGTTGGGCCTTTCTTTGGAAAAAGGAAAGCATTCAGCCAATCCAATAAGCTCTGTGTTTTAACCTACTGGTCAGTAAAGCTTGCAGAGCACTGACCTGGGAACTTCAAAAGAAACATAACCAACCCATGGAAAGCTGCTGCCCCAGGTAAGTGACAATACAGACAGCAACAGAGGATCTTGCTAGAAGTTGTACCACAGGGATAGCAAGCTGTGAACCAAACCAGGTGCCCTAATTCCATTCTTGGTTTCTATCCAGGAAAGATCCATTCCCCCAGCATAAGGGCATCTGAAATAAATTATCATTTGGTCTGCTACAATGGAAATCACCTGGCAGAGAAAAAAAAACAAACTCAAAGATGTAATGAGCTACTGTTTCAAACCTGAACATTTGTATAGATTTTTTACCTGCTACTGAGAGAACCTCAGTAGCTCTTAGACACTATCCAACCATGGGCATGGGCAGGACTAAACACCCATCCTCACCTTCCCAACACTGCAACTTGTGCTTATGAAAAGCTGCAAGTCATACACACAGTCCTTCAATGTCCTTTCTCAGGTTACTTCCTTTGGTCCACAACACGTACAAAAGAGAACACACAGCAAACAGTTACTGACCAAAAAAAGATAAATATATTCTGTAAGAGCCAGATGCTGCCCTGCTCTCCATAGCATTCAAAAAGCTGTAGCACACTGAGGAACTCCAGTGCTGGCTGCAGAACAAACTGGGGTTAAAATATATCTCAGCTTGAGAAATTAATTTATTTGAACCCAAACAGGAACTCTACGTTGGGACAGGACACTGAACCAAAACATTCCAAGTTCCAGCCATGGGAGGCATCAATCATTGTCCTTTGAGTCATATGACTGATCAAACAAGTGAAGCATCAATACAACTTTTCCTTCTGATAGTCCCCTTTGTTATTAGCAATGACAGTTATTCAGAAAACCTAGGGCTTTACAGAGAAAAGTAATCCTCCTCTTAAAATGATTATTGAAATTTCCTGATTGATTTCTAGACTGAGATTTTCTTTGACCTTGTTTTAAAAAAAAAAAGTTTCCTTACATTTCATAAAAAAACCAATATTTTAGAGTATAGGTGGAGAACATAGAAAAGAAAGGGGATTAGGGACTAGCCTTTCCTATTTAATTTGTTTACAGAAGACAAACTGGACAAGGGTAGGGACAAAAATCTAGAAAGAATGATCGTTAGGATGCTGCTGCTTTTTAATTGAAACTGGAAAGAAGAATTATAGACTAAATAAAGTGAAGTCAAAGTATTCAGCTGTTTTCTTCATTTCATGACTAAAACATACAATGATGTCAAAAGAACTACAAATTTGCAGTAAATGTTATTTTCACTTCCAAAAAGTATTAGCATTTAGAATATTAAATATTGAAATAAACTGTCATTTTTTAAATCCCCTAAATTAATTAAAGCAGCAATTTATCAGTTCTACATGGTTTACAGGAAAGCAGACGTCCAGTATGCCATATTAGTTTATCATATTGGAGAATGAAATACAAAGCCAATAGGAATTTATTGGCTAAATATTACCACACATTTGCCTTCCATTTTTCCTTAGTGCTAAGTTAAATAAGCTGAGAGAACTAAGGAGTGCCCTGAAGTATACAGGAGGCCAAGCATGGAAGTGGATTCAGTTGACCTGACCGGCAATTTGGCCCAAGTTAGAGGTGCATCAGGACAGCAGGGGATGGTGTTGCATCATGGTGAAATTCAGCTCTGCTTTTCCTTTGCAATTTTACGGATACAAAACCACAAAGTATTTGCTGTAAATTGCTAGAGCAATCACCAGGAAAATATCCCAGGATTGGGACAGAGCATCAGCTCCTGTCTCACCCTAGCAGAGATAGATGACTGCTGGGAAGAAGCCAGCACAAGGCAGCATCTCACTACTCAGCATCATCTGTAATAAAATAAAACCAGCCATTACAGAAACTGCAAAGAAACTTATTTTAAAACTAACACATAAAAGATTCTCATCCTGAAGTGTTTATTTCTATTTAGTTGGGTTTCAGTTTGCTCAGCTCCTACCACAGACTCTAGAGCAGCAGGGAGAAAGCAGCGCTTAAACTGTCAACTCTGATGTGCCACACTTACACCTATGAGAGCACCAGGGTGCACAGCTTGCTGACAGTCACAACAGAAACAAACAGGGCACCTGAGCTGCAGGGTCTAAGGCACTGCTGGGTTACAGGTCATTTCAGCAAGACCCAAGGGGTTTGCTTTGGCATCTGAAATATAAGTTTGTCAGATGCATCCTCTTCCACAGTGATCATCCACAGCACCAGCAAAAAGTGAAATGCTTCACTATTCCAGCTCAGCACAAGACTTTAATCTATTAGTGGAAAATGAGATGCCTCCATCCATATTATAAGAGCACACAAACTCCCCTGCCTATAAAGCTTTTTTATTTTATGATCAGTACAATAGTTCCATGATAGAGTAGGCTATAATATTTTATTAATGTTAAACTTGTTCACCTGAGAATCTATACAAATCACTGTAATTTTGTTTCACTAATGTTTGTTATTAATCTTCCTTTCTCAATAAAAAGGGAGAGAAATATTGAAGTAGTCCCTCTCACAATTTTTTTTTTCTTCTTTTTTTATTTTTTCACCCTTCTCTCTCCCCCTTTTGTCTGGGCTTCTGTCCAAAGTCACAATGAGTTGAGAATAGGATGTTCAGAAACTATTTTATATTTCTTTAATCACCACACTTTGACACACTTTAGTCATTTGGACCAGAGCATTCTGATATAAGCCAATCCCATGTAGAGATGGAATCAGATCAGCAAGGCAATTAATCATCTCTGCATTTACACTCTCAGCAAAACAATACAAAACCAAAAGAATGGGTAGAGAAGAGGGGAGGAGGGTCAACGTAACCTCATCCTGATGGGCAAATAATTAGCTTGGCTTTGGTTCTGCAGTGCCAGCAGAAAGGTGCACAGCTCACATTTAGCAATATATTTGCACAGCCAGCCTCTGGGAACACTGAGCAGTATGTGGGTGGCTCAGAATGTCCACTAGCATTTCAGCAGCAGACTGCAGCAATTTTCTGCACTTCTCCTTACACTGACAGAAGCTTTGTATCCTAACACAGGGAGTTTGATATCTCAGCTTTTAAATACTATGTAGTGCCCAAGGCTTGGTAACAACAGTTTTGTGCTAATGTTTCAACAAACTCAGTGGGTGAGGTAACAGTAGAGAGAGGTATATGCTGGTTTTCTAGAGATGGCTGTATTTCCTAATGTATGCTACCCCACACAAGCTTCTCTTTCACTTACATGGGAAACAGTTTCATCAGTGCTTTGGCTTTAAGATTCTTATGAATAGTGACCCTCTAACTATCCCATTGCTCTATTTTTCTATGAGCTCAGAGAAGCACATACAAGCAGTTCCCACAATAGTATGAGCAGGCTCCACAAGTGTCTTGTAAATAGTCTTCAAATTAAATGCCCCAAGAAATACTGTCCTCTCCCTTCCCACTTTAGTATGCCAGAAGAGAACTTGTTGCATCCAGGAGTAAATAAGGCACAGAAAGGGTACATGGACACTCGGAAATCCAGCAGTATCATTGCTCCTTTTCCTGCTCAGCCACTCAGCTGAGTGACGCCCTCTGAAGCAGAATAAACTCACCAGCACGAAGCCTATGGTATCTACCCAGTACAAGTTAGAACTAAACATGGTGTGAGCAAGTCCAGGTTCATGGGGACTTGCACATGCTCCGTGCTTCTGGTTGTGTAACCTAGGCTAGACACAAAGCATCATGGGGTATGATGTTCAGGGTTTCAACATGTTTCCTTAGCCAAACAATCGCAGAAAATCACTTTCCCCAAAACATTATCCTTCTCTGTTCCCACAAAACACACTCATGCTGACCTACAGGAATCAAATTTCCCTTGAGAAGTCTTCCAGCAGCCTAATACTTAGAAGATAGTTTCAGATTTCAGGACACCTGCTCTGACATCCAGTGGCCTGGACATTTGCACACAACATCCCCCACAAAGAGCCATGCAAAAACATCTGAAGACTTGGGGAAAACTCAGAAATAACTTTTCCTCACTCCATACAGCCATTCAGTAAGTTTACTGAGCAATGCCAAACCCTTTCAACTGCATTCCTCTAGTCCAGCCACATGTCAAAGATCCAAGAAACAAGCTCTTCCCAGTGCCATCACTGCCCTGGTACTACCAGTAGTAAGTTCAGTCAGTTAAGAATTACTTGTACAGAGCCAAGATCAATAAAACTATAGTGTGGCAGAGGCAGCTCAGGCAGACTCACAGAGGGGCATAACTGGGAGTAATGGGCTGAAATTAAGCAGAAGGAAAATTCTGGCTGAATAGCAAGAGAAATTTGCTTTGCTAATGGGTCAATCAATTAGACCCAGCACACACCTCTCAAGGGAAGCATGCGGGGAAACCTGTCACTAGGATCACTTAAAACTGGAGTGAAGGAGCTCCAGAGGTTGTCACTGCATAAGCAGTTCTGCAGTTTGCATTTCAGGAGCCCTGCAGTTCCCTCTAGCCCTGGGATGAAAGCTGAAGCTGTCCAGCTTACACAACCGACAGAGGTCTTAACCCTTTTGGACCTACAACAAGTCCACATCCCCAAAGGTAATGCATCTCTATTTTCCCCCATCCCATATTTATTCCTCCTATAATCTCAGAATGGCATTCATCTAGGTAACAATCATTGACTTTTAGGATGTTAATAATCTGAAATCTAGCTATCTTATTACCTATCACTGAGAGAACATGCTACTAAAATTTATGACCAAAAGTACATGGGTCTCTCCAATAACACTCCAGAGAGTCTGAAATAATAATCGCCTGTTTTTTAAAAAGCTAAACTTTTACTGAGTTACCTGAGAGACCTTAGCTTCTTAAAATGATAATTCAGTTCACTGCAATAATGTGAATCATGTAGCCATGCCATAGAAGACCTTTGCCTGTTTACCAAGGAAAATAGAAACTACAAAAGGATAGGACTTTTCTTTCAAAACAGAATGCAGTGCAAATACCACAGTGTGAAAATGAAAAGATTGTGTTGGCAGAACAGCAAATGTGTAAACAAGATCTAAATAGAATGATGCTGGGCATTAAGGAAAGATTTCTCAATTGACAGATGAGAAAGATTTAAGTGTTTCTCTCTAACAAACTCTGTAGAGCAAACCATTTAAAAACAGCAGCTAACCAGATCTTAGTCCATCAGTGCAGGATCTATGCATTTCCCACACTGGAACGTATCAGACCCCGTTGACTTACAAGACCATTACAATTGCTTTATTCTTGCAGTATCACTGCTTATCAGTAGGGGGATTTGAACCTTGCCCTACTGACTTGGTGCTCCCAGCAAGAAATTACTTGTTATGGAAGGAGGAGCCTAGGGAAGACAAAAGCATCTCTGCTTTTTTTTTTTTCTGTTTTTGTTCCTGTACAGCTACAGGAACAGCACAAAAATGCAGTGGGTGAGAGTACCAGAGAAACAAGAAGCCCCTCATGTAGCAGGACAGAAGACCATTTCACACTAGGTATCTCACTAGGTTCTATACACACAAGCTTCCTGAAACACGCTAGTGAGGCTACTAACCCCAGCAGGAATCCCACTGATCAAACCATAATTGTCCTGAAATGACTTTGGATCATGACTACTCTCAAACCATGAGATGTGAAGACTGATTTCTTCTGCTAACAGTGATAATTCCTCTGCTTTTTTTCTTCAAGCTACAGTTTTCGTTGCCTTAAAAAGATCAAGAAGGTCAAATATCCCAGTCTTCACCCAAATTTCTCAGACACATAGTCTAGATTTACTCAAGGCACTAGATGTGCCTATCTCCTCAGCTGCAAATTGTTTCTTGGCTGTTGCCCTTGTCCTATTGATGTGACAGAACCTGCCATGGCCAAGGTACCATTTTGACATTTGAATCTTTGTATGCTTGCCCCCTTTTAAATGGGTCACTGCATTCTTGAAGGTGCCTTTTGAAACAAAGCACAATCCCCCAAGCACAGATTCCAGGCTGGTGTAAGTTAAAAACCAAGCAGGTTGTCTAGGCACATTTTCACTTTAAACTATTGCTAGAAATCAAACAAGCAAGCAGAAAAAAACAAACCAGCAAACCACAAAACAAACTCTCACAAGATTTTGCATATTCAAATCAGTGAAGAAACCAATACCTCCCTTTCCCCAATAGATGGTGCTGATAATTTCTTTATTGGATATTCGTAAATAAAAAAGGTGGGTTTCTTTTGCGGCAATGCTGCAGCTAGAGCAGTGAAATGGGGCAGAGAAAGCAAAGAGCAAGGTGCCAGCAGAAGGCCTGCAGATTCCCGTAATAAAGGAGTTGAATAGGAATCCTGGCTCACCCCAGCAATATTGCTAGTGCTTTCTCATTTCTTTTCAGTAAGAACTAAGCTCCTCCAACCTTTCCCTAGTGTTTGCAGCACCCGTTTCCTTATGCGAATAAGGATAAAAAGTGTCAAACTGGTGAAAGTTTTGGGTAAAAAAAATGTACTGGCTTATCAAGAGAAAAAAGCAGGAATAACAGCTCCCATCTTCTGTTACTCCTCTGGAATGGATACAACACCTAAGCTGTAAAAACAGCAGTGGCTTAGCCTTCCTGGTTATCAATCAGCAGAACAGCAAGCCTTCACAAAGGACCTGCTGGAGTCAAAACTATTTTCAAAACAGCCCTGTTTGTGGGTGTCCCACCCCCCTTCATCCCACCAGATTCATAAACAAGAATCTGGCTAAATATACCTCAAAGTGTTGGAAAGCTGTATCAGGGCTTGAGAACTGGATAATTAAGAACTTCATTTCCTTAATTTGGGCAAAAAGAAAGACAACAGAATGTGCCAAATAGAAGAAAACTACTTCATTGAGAATAAATGCAATGTTAACTCCAGTTGTTTCAAGAGCTCTTTAGAAAACTATTACCTCAGCTGTATCCAGTTATTTTAATATATTTTTGGCACACAAGAGCTGGTGCACATGTCCTGCAAATTCTCATCCTATGCTCAGCTCAGGCCATTATCCTACATCCACAGCATAATTTGTCTCAACATAAATTCCCAGGAGGCTCTCCTAAAAGTCTACTATTCCTGCTGTATTTTCTCAGCTATGGCTTTGTCAGCCACCAGGGCTATTCAGCTGTTCCATACCCTGAGTTAGGGCAGAAGACACCGTTAAGGAGTGACAGGGTCAAGTAATTTTTAAGCACTATCTAGTTTACTCAGCTGCACTGGTTTATTCATTAGGACTGGAAAGTAAGAGGAAACCCAGGCCATCAGACACAGATGGGATTTTAGGAGCAGAGGTGCCATGGTCTGAAATGCAAAGTTTTCCTTCAGGAAAGTGCAAGCAGAAATTGCAGAAAACATCCCTGTGGAGCACACAGCAAATGGAAACTGCTTTCAGTCATTTGTGTTCTCTCCAGACGAAGTAGCACTCATGGGTATTACCAGAGGGACCTGGCCAAAGGCCCTATTTGCAGAAATTGGTCAGCACAGGAGCAAAACACGGGACAAAAGTCATCCTATGCCTGGCACAGCAGGAAGGAGTGCTTTCTTGAGATGCATAGAATCTTCTCTACCCCATATGAATGTGTTGAGCACTTTGTAGCTGGTACCAGTGCTGCCTGTACTGTGCAGTAGGGGGAAGAAAAAAATACCAGGCGAAAAAAACCCATAGTAACTAGGAAAAACAGCAAACCCAGACAGAGCATGCATCTTGGTTTATGCAGTATTCCCCATACCACAGGAATTTGCATTTGTGCAACTCAGCCAGCTAGCCTTCGGCGAGTAAGGTTATTTCTTCATTAAATATTCCACAACATCCAAGTGCAAAGAAAAGCACACTTCAGGAAGTGTTGTGCATAACCTCCTCTCACCAGTCTCTGCCCAGTCCCACAGACATTCAGGCTGTTAACTAACCACATCAACCCACAGGCATAATCCCAGATCAATCAGCCTTGGTCACCCCATGCCCTGATGAGGTTCAACTTTCCCTACCACACCCAAAACACAATTCTCACCCTTTTTTTGCACCAAGAAGTGACAGGGCCAAGTCAGGACAGTAGACGAAATTGCTTAAGTAAGCCTCATGGAACTAAGTGCTGCAGAAATGGTCCATATCTAATTCAATGGACACTTTCATGAACTAAAATTAATGCAAGAATTCTTGCTGAGCTGAGTTCAAGCTGTCATGCTCAGAGAGCAAAAATCAAGGGAGTAGAAGCAACATTCAAAATGAGATTTTGAAAAGAATTATGAATTGCTATAATAGGTGCTTTGCCAATGAGCACTAGGAGATCTTCCCCCTCTACTTTTGCATCTTATTAACAGAGTATCTTAGTGCACTGCAGCCTCTGAAGAAATTCAGATTCATGGGTCCCATGGGAAGCAGAGCATGAATTTTAAAATGCATGACATGATTTAGGAAACTGAGTCAACAGAAGGTAAAGGGATTTTCTGGAACACATACAGGAGCTCTGGAACAGAGCAGATAACTGAACTGAGATTTTCCAAGTCTCAGCTTAGACCTAAGAGCACATGAACTATGCTACCTCCCTTCTGCCTACAAAACAGGTCTCCCCAAAAAAACAACAAACAAAAACAACCTATATACCTAGTAATTAAATCACATGTAAATCCTTTGCACTACAGAACTCAGAGCATGGGGGAAGGGAAGAATATTCTCAAGCAGTAAATGAGAACTCATGCCAATGTATAGCATATATTGCTGATTTTCATATGCTTGCATCTAAACTCTGATCCACAGAGAAAACAGCTCTAAAATATTAAGCACAGTCATTACAAAAGGTTCAATTCTGACAATGTGTCTTATGGATCATTTACCAAGAAAAAACAGATGCAAATTTAGCTATTGTTAAAATTAATCTGCTTTTATCAGAGAGAGGAAACTAATCCCACCTGCCCAGTTCTTCTGTTCTCCAGTTTCAGAGAAACCAACACAGAAGCAGTAGGTTTTAAATAACCAGAATTTTTAATAAACCTTTTTGGACACACCAAGTTCACTGAAACCTCTCTAAGCTCTTGAACTCCTGCGCCAGCCTTGCTCAAGGCAGAGATATAAAACTTCATCTGTTGCATGTCCCCAAGTCAAAAAAGGGTTTCCTGGGGAAAGAGGAAAAGACAGGAGGGCCATAAAGAGATAGTGTTCTCACTTAAGTTACAACCCTTTTGAAAAGCTCTCTTAAGTCACACATCATTGAGCAGCTGGCATATCCCCACTGAAAGGGTCCGGGGTGGAGTTGAATAACCCCATCCACATCATGCAAGGAGCTGGCTTCAGAACCTGAACATATCCCTCTAGTTCCTGTCCATCATCTTCAGCCTCTTTTTGCATTCAGAAAGCATTAAATTTCAGCAGCAGAAGTGAAATACCACTCATTCTCTAGGCTTGAGTTCTCTTCAGATTGTTGCTATTGACAGCAAAGCCTGGGAGAATTATTATTTTTTATTAGTATTATTTTCCAATACTGCACATATAACAATAGCTCTCTAGAAACAGCAAAAAGATAGAAGCAAATGAATGGAACTGCCTCATGTCTTTCATTGAGAGCAGGATGATTTTAGTCCTTTTGTTCAAAAAACAATTTTTTTAAAAAATTAGGAGCTGTGAGCTGGGGCTGAAATAAATCTGGAAAATAGCAAAAGAAGGAAGCTTGCTATGACTTCAAAGTACAATGAACACAGTGATGGGACTTGGTGGAATAAGAAAACTAAGGCTGAATTTAGTACAAACGCCTCCAATGTTATCAAAGGTTCTGTACAAGCTCTAATGATAATTCAGTTGCATTGCTCACAGGGGAGAACGTAGATGGAGATAATTTCATGTTTTTTAATTAGCAAAATATTTCATCCTGGATACAATTTATCTTCTGTGTGAAGGAACAGACATGTCAATGACAAGCTGCAGCTAGCTTGTGGCTGTGTGGACAGACCTGCATTCTACTTATACATGAACCAGGGGAAATGCTACTTTGCAGCAATGGACACCATCAACAGGAACAATCTTGACAAGATTTCTGCTTGGTCCTCATGATGTCCCCCCCCCTTTTGCATAGTGTACAGGATCGCTGGAGCATTTAACTTCTGTTAAGAGGACTGAGCTGGGAATAAGCACTTCTCCCACACACCTTAAAATACTGTTTTTTTTTATTCCAAAGTGTACACTTACGATTTATTTAGGAAGTTAGGGGTATGCCGAATTACATTAAAAGGCAGGACAAGTGACAAGCCCTGTCTCAAACAAGTCAGTTCACAGCTTAAAGAGGCTGACAAGTAAAGCCTGGCACCTCAGTGGAAATGCAGCACAAGGTACCATCTCAGGCCTCCATAAAGACAGTCCCTTTATTCCAACATGTTTAGAGCCAACCAAAAATATTAGACCTGCTCCTTCTCATTTTTCTAATGGGAAAAAAAAAGTAATGGAAAGCCTAAGAACTCAAAGCCCAGAAGAAAAATAACAAGACCCAAATCAATTTATTTCCAAAAATTACTTCCAGATTAGTCCAAGAACTTATGCCAGCAGAGCAGGTAATGCAGCCTATTATATCTGTAGAGCACAGCTCTATACAATAAGCTCTCCCTGCAGATGAAAAATGAGCAGAGAGATGATTATTTTGACCAAGCTATCTGGAGTAGCAGAACCATTGTCTGCATGACTCTTTGACCCATGCAATAGCCCTTGCTAGACTGAAAGCTACACCACCTTCACCTTCTGGGAATGCACAATTTGTCATTTTCTTACATGAGGGCTGGTGATACCATTTGGCTTGTGACACCAACACAGGAGGTGCTGTAATAACAAGCAAGAAAGGACAATTAGAATGCTATTATCTGTCCATTATTATTCACCTACAGAGGTGGCCATGCTCACTACCTTTCAGTGCTCACAAAAATACCAGGGACCAGACTATGCTAATAACCAGCAAGACAAATCTTAGTAAAGATCACCAAAAAGAGTGGTACATCTACGTACAGATTGGGTTTCACATCTCATACAATAAATCATGCAGAAAAAAAACAAAACAAAAAACAAACAAAATAAAAAAAATTTTGTCTTCAAGCTTGTATTTGAAAATCTTCTTAGTAGAGCTATAAACAACAGTGCAAGATCTGCCCCTTCTACTCTCCAGAAGGAACTATGCAGTATGAAGACAGAAGGTCTCCTGCCAAAACACTGGCTAGAAAGAAGATACTTGTGGGTTAAAGTGAGTATTGGCAGATCCTCAAGAGAAGCAAGCCAAGCTGTGCTTCACTTTTAACAAGTTCAGTTGGAATGAATGGGGGAATAAAAAAAAATAAAAAATTAAAATTAAAAAAAAAAAGGGAAAAAAAAGTCAGAATAAGAGAAACCATCTTAAAAATAAGCCAAAGGAAGTTAGCAGATAAGCTGATACAGGGGCTGTAATTCTTGGTCAGACCAGAAACTGCTAGAACCCTAAAATACACTGCAGGATATCAGGTACTAGAAGCTGTCTCTTTGTGCCTTTTACAACATACCAACCCATTTAAGATTAACCCTTTGCCACAGGAAGCAGCAGTACCATATCATGGACTTCTGCATATAAAAAGCTTCAGCTGGAAAAATCTCAGCATTAAATGAAGTATCTCACACTAGTACAACTTAAGGAGTTGCCACAGAATAGTCCACCTGTGATAACTGTCCACATGAAGGCTCCTCATTTGGAAAGAAAATACAGTTTAAATGGCAGTATGAGCTACAGTAAGTATAGGTAATGCTTTAGGTAACTTGCTGCAAGCCAACAGCTGGTGTGACATTACCACTCCTTGGCTCAACACTGTCAGCTTACTCCACCTCGAGTCTAAGCCTCAAATCCAAGCAAGGCTGCAAACATTCTGCTGCAATCACATCGCCAGCCTCAGGAGAGCTTGTTTTTAGGGCTGCCCGCTCAAAAGGCAAAAGTGCACCAACAGAATTTCCCACTGAGACCAGGACACTCCCTTGTCCATATTAGCTTTTTTCAAAAAGCTACTGGAGGTTATAAAGGCTTCTACTTTTGCTTACATCATCCTGAAAACAAGAGCTGCTAGGCTACAGGCTTTTGTAGTCCCTGATTATTTCACTCCTTTGAGCCCAGACAGCAGCTCTCCAGCATTAACAACATGTACATCTACAAATAGAAAGGCCATTCCCTGCCAAATTCCAGAAGGTAAACAAAATACATCTCTCTGGCAAAATGTCTCCACACCAATTTGTGTAATTACCTATGTCCCTTAAGAGGGTCTTGTTCACATACTATAGTTCTGACTCTAAGCATTGAAATACAATTAAACCAGAAGCATCAGACACGACTTGCTGGCTGGCTCATGTCAAACCACCATAGGTGGTAGGTGAGAGAGACGACTCATTCAGAGATGCTGAGAACAAATAGCACAGAGCTTGCATGGAAAATCACAGCATGAAAAATTACTTTTATGTAAACTCCTCCATGTCCTACTCTCCAGCAACTGTCTCTACCCACTGAGTATTAAATTTTGGCTAGCAGTGTTAACATCTGCCAATTTATCTCCTTCCAAGTCCTCC
This sequence comes from Ceyx melanurus, assembly GCA_024611195.1. Taxonomy (NCBI): domain Eukaryota; kingdom Metazoa; phylum Chordata; class Aves; order Coraciiformes; family Alcedinidae; genus Ceyx; species Ceyx melanurus. The sequence continues at coordinate 13,767 of JANHGL010011623.1, read as the reverse complement.
TCCAAGCTGCTTCACCAGTAACACAGAACTCACCCATACATAACCAGGCTTTGCTGCTTTTATCCTGGCTCTTGCCCTCTTTCTGCCTCTTTGTTACCAGCCAGTACTTTCACATTACTGAAGTACAAAAACCCCAACAAAAAGAAAATCTACGCTCCTTCTCAAAAAGCTCAAGCTCTTTTTTAAATTAAATCAATCCAGGTGTCTGCATATCAATTCTGAGGATGTTCTCTCCCTTCTAAGGTATCTTTTTAGACCATTTTGAAGCCAAAACAACCAGGATTTTCCAGGCAACATCTTAGTACCTTACCTTTCCAGCCCTACCCTTCCCTATTTTGCTAAGTGTCCCATTCTCCAGTTAGCAAGCCCCACAACATAAAGGCTTCCTACCTGCTTAGGACACATCTCTTCCTTGGCAGCTCTTCACTGATACAAAACATTTCAGACCACAGTGGTTTTTTTACTTCGGTTCTTGAGGTGACTCAACACCAGGTATTTTTCCTAAAGCTTACCAACAACCACTGGTCAGCTTCTCACCATTCTACAGACTACTTACAACTTCATGCAGCCCCACAAGTGATTCACCCTACTCTTACTCCTCTTATCTCTTTCTCCTCCTTAATCACTTATTCCTTCCAGCTGAGAAGACAAGAAATTATAGCCAGCTGGGTCCCTTGTCCTTCAAGAGCAAATGTACACCCTGATTCCTTCAACCTCTTTCAAATTGCCTTCTGTTGCCTCTCATCACACCTTAAAATCAATGCTTATCTCTTGTGTGTTTGTGCCTGTCTGTATTTTCTTTATTATTTTCCTTTTAGAATTTAATTGTCTAAATCAGAAAACAAAATTTTACTAGCCTGAAATGAGCAATCACATAATTGATATATCTGTAAAGCTCATATTTCTGCTGGTTCTTGTTACCTGTTCACACATTTAAGAAAGAACCATTTAACTAGGCTACCTCCTGCCTGAGGAAGAGACCACTGCAATCCAGTTACCTGAGTCCTCTGTAAAGCAATCCAGAGTATCCCTGTACCTGGTACTGCAAGGAGTGGCTGCATCTGCCTCCCAGATCACAGCTAACCAGAACTGCCAGTGGAGCCAGGAATCAAATATTTGTCTTTAAAGCATTTCAGTGCTCTAAAAGGAACATTGTACAGCATTTGTAGTTATCAGAAGACATCTCATTGCTCGGCAATAGAACAATGTCAGTGATTAACACCTTTAGGAGACACCTGTTTGGCTGGAACTCACATACCTCAGAATCTCACCTACCAATCTCCAAATTCTCTTCAACACAGATCTCCATCTGATTAATAATACAGTATGTTCTTTTAAAACAGTGCTCTCTGTATAGAGGATTATGTGTAAGTTTCCTGAGTAACATTTCATAATGAGATGTTGATTAGTTTGCAGTATATTCTTGGCTCTTGACAAGAATTTTCAAGGTATCTGTTTGCCCTACATCCTCATTAAGATTTGTTTCTCAACAAAATCCACTTTGACATACACAACATTTATCAGAAATTACTCCTTCTGCCTGGTCTTACACTACCTCTGCATTAGAAAGGGATAGAGATGGATTCTCTTTCTGCTTGCCACAAAGCGGTTCTTCGCATCATCTAAGTGAATCTTGATTGACATGAGTGGAGAAGGAGTGCAAACACAGATTCAACATTCCTCCTCATCCATTTCATTCTGAGATGGTGCCAGACACAAAGGAGAGAGAGAAAGTATAAAGCAAGGCAGGCAATGAAATTTTCTTCTCTGTGTCTGTGCATGTTTCCAGTCTGACTGGAGCATCGGTGACTTCTTCACTATTTTTGGAAGGATCTTTGTAAAGTAGTTCGGGGTTTGTTTTCTTATTCCCCTTTAAAAACATCACTCATACCTCACTGATAAGCCTGCCTTAACTTGAATAGCACTGAGGAAAATTGGTGCTGCTTTACAGCACAGACACTGGCAGCATTTTAAGAGGAGATGAACAAGCCACCAGAGCACAGGCAGATAATCCAGAGCACAAACATTTCCTGGAAATACTTGCTACACTTGACATCACTTTATTAGTGAGGTTAAGTGTACATCAGAACATCAGAATATCTTTGGTTAACTGCTCTAAGAGAGAGGTGAGGTTCTTTGATTGAAGCTATACTTTACCCCCACTGTTCTTTATGGTGAAAATACAGATGTAGTGAACCTGCCAAGACACGGCTATTTCCGTAAGCAGAGCTGAAAAGGACCAGCATCCAAACAAGACAGAACAGCAGAAATAATTTCTAACTGTGGATAAAGCTAAAGGGGGAGACTGAGAAGCAGGAAGCACCAGGAAATGCACTTCCTCTCCCAAAATTCATGCAGAAATGAGAGAAACCATCAATATGAATATGTTATTTGCTGCACTAGATCTTGGGTGATTATGTATCTTGTGGTCATGAGCAGATCACAAAGATAAGCTTAACACTGCAACAAGTTCTGGACAGTGACAACATTTAAGTCACCTAGAGCCTGTTACATTTAAGAACAAAAAAAACATTTGGAAATAATGTAAACTTGCTACTTCTGGAGTTCAGAAAAACAGTGGCAAAACTGGCCTACATGTAGTGTGATGATGCTGAATTTTGCCAGACTTTAGCTGTGATCCTGTCCAACAGTTCCTCAGCTACCCAAGTAGTCTATTGCAATCCCAACTCCTGGCCTAATTCTGAACTGCATTACAAGGAATGAAGTCAAAGGAACTTGAGGATAAAGAAAAATAATATGCCTTCTGTGGAAGTTTTCCAGCATGTTTTTCACAGTGTACAAGGGAAGAGACTAAAGGAACCTGTGTCCTAAGGAAATTTTAACTAAATCCACAATCTGGTGTTGTAGATCCACAACTAAATCCACAACTCAGTTCTTGCAGAACTGGCCCACTCTAAGCACTTGGAAAAAAAACCAAAACCAAACACAAAATAAAAGAAAGTTTTCTGACTTCATGAGTGGGACTTCCTTAAGTTTTCTCAACCAGCAGTGATCCATTCATTTTTGGTGTCCTGGTTTACCCAGTCTTTAAGGTGAATCTGTTTTTGTTTTCAAACTTGCTCTGCGAGGACAACATATGGTGTCAACTGGATTTGGAAGGAGCAGCAAACAGGGCAGGAGCCACCCAGTTGATATAAGAAGATGCTATGCACAATATCCTAAACTAGGCACCGTGATCATACAGTCACATATGCTCCTTATCAGGGCTGAGTCCACTCTGCATCCCTGTGCCTGTACCAGTCTTGTCCATCTGGAAGGCAGGAGGAGAAATGGTAGATGGCCACAGCAGGACCACTACCTTCATGCCAAAGCTTCAACGTGTTCCTCTCTGTGTGGAGGGTGTTCCTACTGCCAGTCAGCAAGCAGCTGCCAGCTGTCAGGAAGGGGCTGCTGGCTGTGCAACCACCCCTTGCTAACACCTGCAGCATCCCATTTAACTGCTGCCTTGGCCTGCCAGAATAGCTGACAGGTTTGTCAGCATCAATGCAGCTGCCTTGGCTCCCGAGCTGGCCTTTTCAACGTGACAATTATTAGGGCTATGTTCACCTTTCATTAATAAACACACACCTTCCCTAGCCCTTCTCATCCAGGGAAGGCATCAGCACTCACACACCTACACACACAGGTGTGTGGGGCACTGTCCTCATCTGTTTATTGCTTTTCATATTTTTAGGAATTGCACTCGGAATATGTTGCTGTCTCAGCTGTCACTGCTTGTCACATCACAATAATGAGAGCTACTTTCAGAAGCCAGTTCATGTTGTTTAATCATCGCTTCCCTCCACGCTGTCCATCACAGTGTGGTCGCCAAGCAACAGCATCAACAGAAAGGGCTGTGGGTGACTGGTGAGTAGGAGGAGGAGGATGGAGCCCACCAGGGTTTTCAGGAAGAGAGAAGATCTCACATTCCCCTGGGAGATGGAGGCATGGGAGCTGCTGAGTGTATCTGAGGGGATCTCAGCCTGCAGCATGATGAAATAACAGGGATTTCAGTGATTGCAGAACCCAGGGTTTGGTGGAGGAAGAAGATGGCAAGACCCTGGCCCATGGCACAGTAATGCAAAGCTGAGTTCCTTGCTCTCTTTTAGATGTCCATGATCCAGCTCCCTCATTATAGGTGGGATGGGTTTCGGGCTTTCCTGACCAGCACACAGCCATGGGCACAGCCTGCAGTTAGATATAGCTGGAATCAACTACATGTATTCCTTTAACAACTTTACAAGGAGGTTTTGGGGAGTGGATGAGGAGTTCCTGAAGAAAAACAAACCAAAAAATTTTAAAAAAGGAAAAAAAAACCACATACAAAAAACAAACAAACAAACAAAAAACAATCAACCAAACAAAACCCAAACCACATGCCAATTTATAAAAGTTGAGAATAAAATAGAAGGTAACACTGAACCTGGAACTGTTCATCCAAAATATGAGCTGGAGAATGTTCTGGTTTGTTTTGTTTAATTTTGTTTTCCAGGAGATACACAATTAAACAATCATTTGCGTTTAAACAAAGAGATTCAGATCTGGATTACAATAGCCTAAATAGTTATTACTAAACTTTAGTGGCTTTTCTGTAAAGATACTTGGTAGTCCAAATCTACATAGCCCAGATCTGTATTATTCTTACCTCTAGCCCAGGCTATGTCACCCTTAATATATTGAGGGGAGCATGGAAACACAGACACAAATGTAGTGGAGGAGGTGTAATACAGCCCCTTCTCATGGTGTGATCTTCAACCAGACTACCAACTCAGGGAATAATTATCTCCAGAACTACCAGCTCAGGGTATTATCTCCAGAACTCCTCTAACTAGTAACATTTCATCACAGAACTATGCATTTTGGTATTAAGTTTAATTTTATTAAAAAAAATTAATTTTGTTTGCAATAATGACTCAAGTTTTTATCTTCTTTTATATCTTCTATATTTTCTTCTCAGAATCCTGAACTGAAATTGATTGGAAAGCAAAACGATTTTCAAGATCATATTATTTGGCATATAGAGCTCAATTTTCCACCATACGGATTATTTTTATGCCAGAAAGAAAAAAAACAAACACACAAAAAAACAACAAAACACCACCACAAATATTTACACTTACACATAGGTAAATTATTTTTAAAAATAAAGTCCTTGAATATTAATTTGAATATTCAGTGGAATGCACTTCTCCTAGATCTGTTTTCAGAGGATACTCATTGAAAGATACTGGCAGCATTCTTGGCCAAAGCAGGGAACGTTAAGCTGTTTCTAAGGGTTTACACTGACCCAGTCACACACACAGAAAGGGATCATATGACCACTTTCATCTACTGAAAATACACAGTGGATTTAAAATAAGAATCTTACATGCAAAATCTATTCCAAATAATTAAATGGAGCCCATCCACACATTATTGAGGAATTTCCCACCAATTTTTGAATCATTAACTTAATGATTCATTCACATCATCATCATAACAAAACAAAACAATTTTTTTAAAAGTGCACTTGAGAAATCACATATTGAGTAGGCACAATTTATTAAGAGAAAAACAAGCCTACATTTGTCATATATTTCCCTTGAATTATTTTCTCAACCTTAAAAGTAGTGGGGGAGGTGAGAACGAAGGAAGAGGAACATTTGGGGAAAGGCATGGGATGTCTTGGGTTATCTAAATAGCCTGAGATTTTCTAATGAGCCTTCCATTTCCTCATGAAGACCTGAATTTAAATGATCTGCAAGAGCTCATGACACTGCTGTCCTTAAATAATCACCACCATAGGTGCTATAAAACCTAACACAAACAGGATGTGAGCACTGCCACTGACTTGGGACCTGGTGTTGAAAGGGATCAAGAGTTTCCAATGTGTAGTTGAACACTCTCCACCCAAAAGAAAAAGAAACACAAAGCAACAGCCCTTCCATGCCTTGAGAACATGTCTGCTTTGAAATGACAACTGCAAATCATTCCCTTCCATCTCTCTCCTTCATCTTTGATTTAACATGTTTGTTTAAAGCGTGAAAGACTCTGTCAAAGGGCTTTTAGGTTCCAAGAGGCAGCAAGAAGCTACACACAGGACATGAAGCACATATTCCTGGTTACAGTCTGAAAACATTGTCAGGAATTCTTTTCAGACATCTCAGCCATATCTTTATGTAATAGATGTACTGGTATTTTTGCCAGTTTGGACAGTTCAAAAGTATCTTCCCCATCTCACTGCTTCTGTGTTAGGGAAAGCAATACTAAATACTATAGGGGGAAAAAAAAAAAAGCTGCTTGGGCTTTTTTTTTGGTTGTTTTTTGTTTTTGTAATGAGGGTAACCTCTCTGAGGGTGCAAGTGGGTAGTGTTTGCTGTTATCATGTAATTTGCTGCCTTGTGTACACTTTGTGGTCTCCTCATCTTGCCCCAAGGTTCCTCAGACACACTTCCCAGCAGTGCCTTCATATTGACTGAGCCACTCACTTGAGATGGGCTTTGTCTCATCTGGGCTGTCTATGAGTTTTCCCTCTAGGAAAAAAAAAAAATCTCAAGGCCTGTGACTCCCTTCATCTCCCTGCCCCTGCAGAGACAGTTCTGCCCCTAACCAAAACTCAGGGAGAGAGTACTGGAGGCCCTGCCCCAGCACAGGCTGCTCATGGTGGAAATATCTGGCATCAACATTCCTCTGTAAAAGCACAAAGAAGTCCAACGTCCCACATTCTTCCCCCACACCACCTAAATCTCCATCTGTTTTCTCAGCTTTCTCCTGCCCACTCGCCCCACGTCAGTGGCACCTCAGCACAGCCTGCCCTGACCACATCCCTGCCAGGCAACACACAGGGAAGAAGCTCAAAGGCAGGTTTGAGTCCCAGTGTGCTATCACAGAAGATCACTCCCCTATTTAGGGATACAATGTGATGTTAAAAGAAGTTCTTGGAGACCCTCTAAAAGAAAAAAATTACATTTCAGGACATACGCTAAAATATCCTGTTCCTCCTCAAAGTACTTTCCTTTTATGTTCCCCAAGCAGAAAGTGCAGTACCAAGTAAAAGTGTTAATAGTGTTACCAGCACTGAGAATTAGGGATTAAGGGCTCTCATGTTAACTGTTGTATGATTTAAGAGACAACCAAAAAAATTGTTAGTGGCACAAAAATAATTTTACTGCATCAACTTTTATATGCATTTAAAATTCAAAAATAATTACTCTATCACCCAGTGCTGCCATTTAAATTGGAATCAAGGCCCATTTTCATTTAACGTAGAAATGTCAATTAGAGCTCTGGGAGCCAATGAATTTTCAGTTTGCTGGCCAGATATTAGAAAATAAAAAGTTAAAAAAAAAAAAGAGAGAGAGAGAGAGAAAAGAAATGCCTTGTGTCAGTCTGATTATTTTCTCTCCTCCTATGAAATGAAAACCTGAATGTAGGTTTGCTTCTGGATGAACAGGATCCACTTACAGCTTTGATGTTTATCAGGTGCCTAAATATAGGCAAATATCATTTGAGATGGTCTACCACTCCCAGGCCTGGGTATCAGGTAGGACTCTGGACTCATGCGACAACCTGGTCCTGTGAAGTGGCAGCTGGAGGCAATACCATCTCAAATGTCACTAGATGCCTCTTTGTAGGACACCTCATCAAGGTTTTTATATCACTGGATTATTCTTATATATAGAATAAAAGAAATTAATTCAAAAAATGCTGCCTTGAAACAAAACAAACAAAATGCTACATTTACATTTTCATGATTTTGGCTTGTTTGAGGTTGTTTCTCAGGATCCTTGGGATCAAAAGAAAATCAGCATGAACCTATGAAATGCTCTGGACAAACTATAACAATATTTTCCAGAGGACAAGGTATGTAATGAGGCAGTTTCACTTGCCTTGCTGGAGCTCTGCACAACATGCAGAGCGCTGTATTCAGTCTGGCATAGTAAGAAAAAAGCCCAGAGGACCCAAGATTGTCCAAGGCCAGTGCTAATCTTGCAACCCTTCATACATAAAGCCGTATCACAATTGAGTGGGTCAGAATGGTCTCTAACCTCTCCAGAATAAATGATCTCTAACCTCTCCAGATTAAATAGAGGACTTCAGACCTCCTTGCTGTCCCTCTGGACAGACCTCATCATGATTGCCAGGCCAAGGAAGTACAAAAGTCTTACTTGAAGTCAGGAGGAAAGGGAGAGAAACCTTTTTTATTATCAAGTACAGTACTAAGTAGATTGAAAACTATAACCCTATTGCTTTATACAGTTTATAGCCTCTCAATATTGCATTAATGCCAGTTGCAACTGTCAGAGCTCTTCCATTATTCTCCTTAATCTCCCCTCGTGATGGGATTTGCATATCCCACCTGTCAGCCCAGGCAGAAGCTCCTCACCATCCCTCAAACTCTTTCAGAGAGACCAGATTCACACGACGACAAGCCTTTCTTCTAGTCCTCACAGATTCTCTTTCACCCACTGCTTTCTCTCAGTGCACAGCTATTCTTATTAACAATTTCCCACGTATCCCATTTCATATTCTGTATATGAACAGCCTATGTTTTATCCAGTCAAAAAAAACATTCAGAGATGGACTGCAACACAGAAAAGAATACTACCACTATTGACTCATTTTTGCCAAATCAAACACATGTAAAAAAAACCAAACCTAAACAAAATCAGAAAAATCTCAAACCCTTCTGGTTAAAGAAATAAAGACCCACTCAAAGTAACAGGATTTTTTCTGGTGGTTTTTTTTTTTCATCGAATGATTGTTTTTAAAAGAGTCTTCACATCTAGAATGGATGTAAAGCATTTTATGACCTATAGACTAGTAAATCTAGTTCAAAGACCAAAATTTGAAACAGGGGACTTTTAGCAATACTTTAATTTGACTTGATTTTTTTTTGTTGTTTTTGCTTAAATCCCCATTTTTGTTTCCTGACCTTTTATTCAGTCCTAAATATATTCTCATTAGCTTTAGCAAGCAATTAGCCTGAAACAGTCCCAGCATCTGTTGAATTATACTATTAATACTATTATATATTGTTGCAATATCTAAGCAATACATACTACAGCTCACTGAAATATTTTCATGCAGGCATTGCCCTCAGATTAATCTTTTTAGGGCCCTGTTTCCTGCACCACAGGAACCAATCTACATGCAAAGCAATTGACAGTGGGGTTATTCCTCACTGTGAGCCTCACTGCACATCTGGCTTTGGGCTCCACATCTATATTAATTTCCTTAAAACTCCTCCTTCATAATAATACAAGTGCCATAGAAGGAAGGGAGCAATGGACTATTGCAGTGTTACACAACATGTGATTGGTATTATGTTGGCACATTATTCACCCATTCTCTGGTAGTTGTACATTGAAGCCACAGCTCTGCCAGCAAGGTAAGGACAGAGGGTACAGACTGGAGCCTGTTACATGAACACACAACGTGAGCAAAGATTTCAGAGTAAGAAGTTGTGAAAAGCAACGTTTTTAATTGTGACCCCCCATTCCAGTCTGAACAGAACACTGGCAATCTGACACTTTTGCCACGCCTTTACAAAGGTGTAAAAGGGAATATATTTGCCATCATCTGCATGGAATTTTAATTATCAAAATAAAAAACCCTATTCAAATTCAGTCTCTTGGGAACCTAACTTCTAGAAATTCACAGTTCACTTTTCACAATCTATTTCACAATTGGATACAGAAAGAATAGCGCTTGCTTGATTTAGCAAACCAGAGGTTTAAAGGGAATATGATCACTGCCTGGAAAATAATTCCAGGGAACATAAGTGCCAGGAAAGGAAAATTAATTAAAAGGCACATGCACTAAATAAATAAATAAATAGCCTAGTTATAATAGAAATGAGACAGAATTTTCCAACAGACAGAAAAACAAGGCTTGGAAAAATCTATCCAGAAAGGACAAAGGCAATGGAGTGTAGGTTGAAAGAAACCCAAGTGTTTTTAAGATGCGGTTCAACCAATTTATGACTGCATGTGCAGTACTTGCTGCAGACTTGTACCCTTCTTGAAACTCCTAATTTATAAAGTAGGTTTGAACACTCCAACTGAAAACCCAACAGCAAGTTATTCCATAATTACTTTGTCCAGGAAGAAATACAGTGCATGGGAAATACACAGATGCATTGTTATTCTGTCTTACCTGTGCTCACTTTGTCCTGTTAATAACATCAAGGAAAATCAAGTAACACATAAGGTAGAGTCTCATCTTGACTAAAAACTCTCCCATAAGAGACCTAACTCTTGCCTTGTTGTCTGGTATAATCACCTGACAACAGCAATGATGACCTTGCAGGCTTCATCCTGTACTGAACCTATCAGTTATATTGATTTTCTACTGTGAATGGGATATAAAACCTGTGTGGCCATGTTTTTTTTCATCTGGTCCAGACTGCATCTCAATCAGTCTGTTGAACATCATCTCCTGTGGAGAACCTAGAAGAAGCTCAGCTTTGTCCTTCCAGCCATGTAAATCAAGAGAAATTTGAAATTTGAGAAATATTTTATCTCCCAGGATCTTTTACTCCAGTTTCTATACAGACCACTTGCATTGTAAGACTCTCAGGGTCTTCCAATGCAAGTAAATTAAGCAATACCATGACCCATTCACAGACTCAATAGACTATACTGTTATTACACTGTCAAAATGGTTCCAGGTGGGGTTCTGGCATGGGCCAATTAACACCTTCCTGGGCCATTCCCACACAGTCTGGAACTCACTACCAGCCAAAGACCATTTTCAGGACCCAACTTAGCCACAAATGCTCTTGTCTGTTTTGCACACTGAAAGAGCTCAGAATTGTGGAGATGCCAGGAAGCCTTGTGTAGCCTCACTCACCTCCACTGGAGTCAGTGAAAGCCTGAAGCACATCTGTATTTTAATAAAACACTGGATACACTCCTTGTTTCATTCTCATCAATTATCTCATCATTATCTCACAATGCTTTCCTCTGAGAAACTCTTGCTGACTGCATCAGTGAAAAATCCAAGGCAGACAGGAGGGATTTGTGCCCATATGAAGCACATCCCTACAGATGTGAGCTGGGCACATTCCAAATTTCTGGATATAGATATTGTGCTGAAAGGTAAGCTGTCCAGGGAATATCTGAAGTTGTTGAGGGGCCAAAATAATCTTTGCTGTAAGACAATTTATGTTGGTGGAGTTATACCTGGATGACTTAGACTATTATTTATTATTCTTATTGTACCTGTGACTATAGCAAGTTCATCCTCAGAGCAGAATGCCATCAATTATATGATGCACACACTCGATATGAAATCACATCCAAGCCTGAAAGAAGCTGCAAACACTGAGAACGGACCCTTACAGAAATCAGGAGTCACTTCAGATGTTCCTTCTCCTCCATCAGAAGCACTGCAAATACATCCAAAACACTACCAAAATAAGGATTCAGGGAACCACACTGATACTGGGAGAATCAGGAACACTGCAATAGAAAAAAAAAATAAAATTGGTGGTGATAGTGCTTTAATTTTCTAGGTTTTCCATCTAAAGGAAGCTCAAATGTTTTGAGCTTTGGGATTTTTCCTGTGCTCACACAGATGCTGCTATCTATGATCATCTTCTCAGTGCCCCTGTGCCTGGGTGAATGGTAAAAGCTGTTTGACAGCAGCATTTTGAGAGCACCTAAGAATGAAAATGTGAAGAGGTGTGTTACACCCCCCCTGCCATGGCAGGAAAGCGCAGGCAGGAAGCCAGCAGCTGCCACTGTTGGAGTGCAGCCAGGGCACGGGGGTTACACAGCATCCCTTCACAAACAACACCATGGGATCCTCTGTGACTCCCATGCAGGCAGCATCACATACACTGTACCCTAAAGGAAGCATTTCCCCCCCAGCCGCCTTCCACTCCCTGCTCCTTCACATATGAGTGTCCAAAACCTCTACACAGAGACACTGGGTCAAGGACACTCTGGGCTACCTACTGAACACAGACCATTGCTTCAGATGAGCCCAGACAATCCTGTCGTGCATCCAAGTCCTGCTGGGGCCCAGCTTCACTTAGTGTTGTGAGGGGGATGCAATCACAGCGCAAGATAGCACAGAACTGCCAGCAGCAAAGTGGGGGCATAATCTCCCCACACAACTTGCAGCAATTTGGGAAGGACAGTGGCAAAACATTTCCCTACATCCCTGAAAACACTTGCACACTGAGACACTCAGAAATGAAAACAGTTGCTGAAATTAACAGTCCTTTCTACCACAGTGGGAAGAAATGTATATATATACACACATGTAGGTATATCTAAGCACATGTGTATATGTATACCTATTATATATATAATAACAACGTATGTCTTAGTAAACAAACATATGAAGTACAGCTGCAGTGATAGATCAGGATAACTGATGCCTGCTAGATGGCTTTTTATATCAAAAGCTTTTTCTTAGCAAATGGATCACTTTAAACCACTGTCGGCTTCAATTCAATTTGTATGAACAGACCTGCATTCCTACAAGGCAGCTTCTGTTCGCACAGCTACGTAAGAGACAAGCTAGCTGAGTTGTGAAGAAAGGGGAAAGTCATTCAAAACAGAGATGACAAGTATTCCTCTGTCAATTAATTGATTTAAAAGCTCCTGATGAGACCATAAAACCATATCCCAATTAACTAGGACTGAACCCCACAGTAAGGTGTTTCAGACATTTGCTATAACTCTAAATTTGGTGGCTGTAAAATACCTCAGTACAACCTATACCAAAAGTAATTCAGACTAATTAGACCACTATTTCAAAATGTTACCAGGCTCCCAGTACCAAAAGCTGAAAGGAAGGCCAAGGATTTCTGTCAAGCAGCCAGAAACCTTCTGACATTACAGCCACAGATCCCTTAAAGGAGAAGACCTCTCATCTCCCTTTCTCCTGGGAAGTAGTATGGGCAATGACCATGTAGTGCTGGCATGCCTTTCTCTCCCATTAGCATTCTGCTTGCTGTCTCCAAGAGGAAAAGTGACAGAAGTTGGAGCATTCAGACAGTTCCCCCACTTCTGCTAGTCCAAAAGCAAAGTTGATGGCAGTCAGAAAGCACACCAGGGAACACTCTGCCTTGCCCAGGCCTCAGCCCTCTGGCTCCAGGTCACCTCTGCAGCAGAGGCTGAAGGGATATGGGGTTCAAGTTAACTTAGTAAATCTGATGCCATGACTTGCTCCAGCATGGAAACCAGTCACCTACTTCTGTGGCTGATCTTGTTCTTGGTTCACATCAGAGCCATTTTGCCACTATTCCATGGAAATACGGAATACAGGAAAGGGACAAAATCTGTCATTTTAACACCTTGGTGACAAGAGTCAAAAAGCATCTTTATCCCCTGCACAGAGGCACCCTGGAGAGAGTCCTGAAGGCCTCCAGCATCTCCCGGGGATGAGTCCTTAGGCTGACGTGGACACCCAGTGCTGGAAGGAGGAAGAGCAGCACCAGAGGGGCTTTCCCAGGCCTCGCTCTCAGCTAAGGCTTCCGGCAGGGGTTACCCTGGAGTAAGGCAGGGTTCAAGGACGGCTTCTCACCAGATCGACCTTTCCCCTCCTCACCGCGAGCCGTGGCAGTGGTCTATCCCTCACTGACTCCAGGGTGAGGGAAAAGGGAGTTGAATTGGAAGAGGCTGTGCTCAGCGGGCGGGCGGCGGAAAGTTTTTTTTTGCTCCAGAAGAATGGCCCTTTTGAAGCACTTATGCCCCACTGCACACTGCTAAGCAAAGCCATTCCCGGGCGCCCGGAGGCGCAAATCCCTCTTCGAAGAATTAAAACCCAGCA
>JANHGL010011621.1:0-19104 GCA_024611195.1 Ceyx melanurus | reverse complement strand
AAATTAGAAAAAAAAAAAAATAAATAAATATCTATATATATCTATATCTCCAGGTAGATTTTTGGGCAGCACCAGGAGCCAGAGGTGCAGGGTTTCTGCTGAGCCTAGAGGCATTGGCTTCTCAAATGCCAAATGCTTGTAGTTACACTGGGCTGACACCAACATAATCTCACCTCACACCAGTCTGACCTCCCAACTATTAAACCAGCACCAACTCACTTGCAGAGAGGATGAAGCTGGTGTATTCACTGCACAACACCCCATCTCTGGAAAGGCTCCACTTCAGCATTAATTCAGCCATTTCTCCCCCTCTCCATATTTTATTCCCAAATTCAAGCCCTACCTTCTCTCCATTCTCCTTCATTTCCCCTTCTCAATCCCTCTCCAGGCACCATTTCTGACAACACAGGAATAAAGGGATCAGGCAGCAGGTTTAAAAATCTATCCAAGGCAGTTTCCTTTCCCCCATAATTAAATTGTGGAACTCATTGTCAGGGGATGTTCTGGAAGCCAAAAATACCTACAGCTTCAAAGGAGGACTGGCTAAGCTCACACAGGACAGGTCCACTGGCAGCTTTTCAACACAGGGATGTGGAAGAAGTGCCCGGATAGGAAAGTCCCTGAAACACTTGGCTGCAAAAAGTCAGCATTACACCCTGTCCTCTTGGCATCTTATGGCAAGTCTTGGATAGGTGAAGCTTCACACAAATCCCCCTGAACGAGTTAGACACAGCTATTTCCACTGGGAATTTCTTCCTATTACAGCCAAAGGCACAGCTAACTTGCTGCTCTCCCCATCACCTTTCAACAGGCTCTTTTCCTGACTCTCAAGAGGATATTTCATCCCCTCAGTATGACCCACCAGTAGGCTAAACCTCCTCCAGCAACTGGGCAAAGGTCAGGACAGAGCCATCCCTGTATGGGATACAGGGCAAGAGCATCTGTGAGCTCTGCCACAAGCTGCTGTGTGATAAGAGGAGGTTCTGTTCCACCCAGCCCTTGTAAAAAAATTTCCTGAGCTCCAGCCCATCCCTTCTGCATCTCTGATGCCACCATCTCAATGTGGCCAAGCCTCACAGGCTCTTGCATAACCCCATCATTCCTCATGTGGGTAGCTGGGTGCAACCAAGCTGATGCTGTGAAGGAAGAGCTGCCAGTCCAGTGTAAGGATCATTTTCTTCACACCACTGCAGGCAGGGAGCCTGCACCCCATGCCGTGCAGCATATCTGAAAAGGCACAGGCTGGCTGAGCTCTCCTGCAGGGAACCAAGGAACAGCTGCCACAGGACTGAGCTCCTGCAACAACAGCATCAGAGATGAGCTGATGCACTGTAACTTCTTAAAGTGGGGTGTGCTGCCAAGTCCTAGGATTCATCCGCATCTAGACAGCACTCAGTATAAAATAATAGTCACCTCTTGCATTTCAGAGGTGCATTAAAGCACTCAGACCTATCATTTACTCTCACTTGAGGCTACAAAGCAAAGCCAAAGCAGTAGGAAGAGGATCTCTGCCTACCTCAAAAAAAAAATTATATACATCTCCAAGTATCTTCTGATATTTTGCATTCATTTTATTACTGAGAGCATCAGATTCTGGGCACTTCAAGACTCTATCAAGCTCAGGGCACAGCAGGGCTGGGCACTGCTGCTTGGGAGCAGGATGGCAGCACTCACATTAATGCTGCTAAGAGCTTTACACCCATCACTGGTGCTGTTCTGTAAAAGGATTGTGTGGGTCAACAGGGGTGGGGAAAGACAAGGATTTCTCAATGCTTATACATCACTTGTAATATCGTTAAAAGATTAAAGTGATTTAATTTTCCCCCACAAATATGATTAAATCTCTCTTATCACTTGGAAAGAAACACAAAGCCAAGGTCCCGACGCTCGGTCACCAGCAGCCACGCGAGCACTTTGCAGCAGGGTGAAACTGATCTGGGGTTGCAGCCAAACTCTGGTACAATTGAGACCATGTCACTCTGCTGCCTTTTCTTGAAGCTATACCTCAAATCCAGGGGTGAATTTTGGGCCCCTCACCCCCAGAAGGACATTGAAGGGCTGGAGTTAGCAGTGCCCTGGCAGTGCTGGGTTAGAAGTTGGACTTGATGATCTGAAAGGTCTCTTCCAACCAAAATAATTACATGATTCTACAATTCTATTCTTCACATTTCCCAAGGGATGCAGCACTCCCCACCCACTGGTTCTCAGCCCTCTGCCCCCACCAGTCACAAGCAAAGCCACAACTCCTCTTCTTTGGCTGACCCACAGCCAGGTCCCCCAGGCCTTAAACAAATGCAAAGGCTGCTCACTCCTGGGATTAGTTCTTTTTATACCTTCCCTGCACCTGCAAGTGAACACAGAGACACCTGGTGTCTGAGGGGTTCCTGAAAGCTCCTCCACAAATTGCAAGCACTGAGCAATTTTGTTGCTCTCCCTTCCTCTTTGATGCTAAACAAGTTCACAACGTTCACTGGGAGCTTTGAACCAGTACATTCCACAGTAAACGTGCATCAAAGAAGTCAGACACACAGGTGTAAAGCTGTCTTGAGAAACTAAAGAATCAAACCCTGTAAAAAGAAGGAAAAAAAAATATAAAGAAGGTAAAAGATGGATTCTCATTAACCTCATGTTCCTCCTGCACTGGGAGATCCCCAGCTCGCAGCATCACCAGGGCTAACAGCAGAGCAAAATACCCCAGGAGCCCCCACCAATGAGATAAGATGATGTCAGGAGATCTGGAGTGGTTCAGTAGTTATTAAGAACCAGGTTATAAGGCAGAGAGCTGTGCAGAAGGGATAACACAGCTGCAGCTGGAGAATTATTCCTATGTAACAATAAATTTCCATACATAGACAAACCCCCTGGGTCCCTTACTAAGCAGACTGCACATAAAGAGGAATGTGACCCTAAAATGTTTACGAC
Organism: Ceyx melanurus; assembly: GCA_024611195.1. Classification (NCBI taxonomy): domain Eukaryota; kingdom Metazoa; phylum Chordata; class Aves; order Coraciiformes; family Alcedinidae; genus Ceyx; species Ceyx melanurus. Next base: position 16,182 of record JANHGL010011621.1, on the reverse strand, counting down.
ACAAGAAGCTACAGTAACTCCAAACAGACCAAATAAATGCTTGAGGATTAAAATATCAGCAGCTAAAAAAAAATGGATCCAAGCCTTTTAATTAATTTGAAAATAGTTTTGTCGGCGCTTTACTTTAGTTGGTTAGATTTCCCCACTAATATTTCCACAAACGTCTGCACCCATATAAATATTCCGTGTTTCTGTTTGAAAAGCTCCTTATTTTTTTACCACCCAGTGCGTGACACAAGCAGCCCAGCTCGGGGTTTAGAGATAAACAGGGTGAACTGTAACTTGGGGAAATCTCTCCCCATCAGCACTCAGCCACCCTGCAGCTCCTGCCCTCCTCCCAGTCGTACTTTCAACAGCACCTCAGGAAATCTAATTGTTCTGTCAGCAAAATTCTTGCTTTCGAAGATCAGGACACCTCACCCGGGACCGAGCTGAGAATTTATTAGCAGACTTCAATTTTACTATCTATCGACCGTGTCCTAGCAGAGAAAGGGATTAAAAAAGAAAGCTGCATGAATAATATGAATTATAATAATCGGTGGAAGTCTCCATGTGCTCAGATCCCTGCAAAAAGTAATTAAAATCACAAACTTTGCTTGGTACTTTGGGGAATTGCAGCTAATGAGGGAAGGTTAATTTATACACGGCTTTAAAGCTACGGAGAAAAACCCTGAGCAAGGACCAGCCTCTCAACCGTTGCTGTTTGGACTCTAAAGTTGTGTTGCATAAATAAACAGCAAGAAAACAGGGGTTAGGAGATGTGTTGGAGAATAAGCTTGGATTAACCCTTCTCCTTTTATTGCTTCCACACCCTTCCCAGCAAGCCTCCCAGCATGCAGCTGGGGTTGCACCTGCCTAGGCAAGGGAAGGGGTCAGGGTTTAGCTTGGGCTGGCTCCTCCAGTCCAGCCCCAGGCTCCTCCAGTCCAGCCCCAGGCTCCTCCAGTCCAGCCCCAGGCTCCTGCACGGGCCTGCATCCATGTGCAAACCCAAAGTACTTTGTTTTAACTGCTGCTGCTTTCCTACTTAAACCCAACTGCAATGTAGACACCCCCAGGCTGGACCCTGCAGGGCAGGAATTGGGTGCATTTTGAGAGGATGGGACAGGGAAGCTCTACCCATGCTATTCTGGGTCTGCAAAGTCAGCCAGGTGAGCATCTCACAAGCCACCAAACCCACCCATCTGGAGATGACAATCACAGCATCCCAGAATGGTAGGGGTTGGAAAGGACCTCTGGAGATCATCTCGTCCAAACTCCCTGTTCCAGCAGGGTCATGCAGACCAGGTTACCCACAGTGAGCCCTTGCTGGACACTACTGCCTTTCCCCTGCACACCCACTGTGCCCACACCAGCACCCTGCTCCTTCAAGGTCAGAACACAACTCCTGGCCTGACTTTGTCACCTTATTTCTTTTCATGTTACCACCTCTGACCATCACCCAGTGAACATCAAGATGCATTAAAGCAAAAGCAGCATCCCGCTGGCAGGAGAGCTGTGTGCTGGGAAGTTCAACAGTACAAAGTGATTTGGTCTTGCTTGAATTAACAAATAAAAACTCCCTCGCAAGGAATTCCAATAAGATGAAGTTTACAGCCACCAGACACCTTAAATACCAAGCAATTAAGGAAGGAATCATCAGAGATCTGCACTCTGTGCTTCCATCACTAAGTTGGTTACAAAGTGCAAGTCAGGAAGGACAAATTTTCTTCAACCCCAAAACTCCAGGTGAAACTTGCAGAGGACAACTCCTTTGCTGTATTAATGAAGCCTGGGGTTGTCTCCAACTCTTTATCCAAGAGCTTTTTGGCACAAATGCAATAGTTGTTGCTGCTTCATCCCACCCGGGGCTGCTGATGCTGCCAGGGCTCCACAGGATGCAATGCAGGGACTTTGTCCAGCTTGCAAGGAACTAATCTGCCCAGCTACAGGAGCTGCCTCCTGCCTGCACATTTGTCTGACACAATCAAGTTAAAACCAAAATACATTGCTGCAAGGCATACAGCCTTCCAGAGCCCTTTCCCCTCTGGACCTTGCCTGCTGACAGTGCTTGCAGATGCGGTAGCTCCTCTTCTCCTGAGTCATTGCAATTAACTCCTTGTGTTGCTCTCAGGGTCAAATTCAGCAGGAACAGATACAACCTCCTCCTTACAGACCACCCTGGACCCTTCTGGGTGCTGAGCATCTGCTGAACTCCCCCCACCTCAAGAGCTGTGGGTGCAGATAAGCAGGGTTTGCTGTCCTGGGCCATCACTGCCCCAGGTCCCCAGATGGGCTCACACTGCTTTTGAGAAGAAAAGGGAATGGCCAAGTTCAAGCTGCTGTAAAGACATTTTTTTGCTTAGCACAGAAATCAGAACAGGTGATAACACATCTGCTTCAGCACCATCAGCTGGGGCTGAGACATGCATCCAAGGGAGGTTTGCTGCTGGGGACTGTGACAGCCTCCAGCCCTCCTCTAATAATGGAGCCCAGCAGCCCTTCTCCACACCCTGCCCAGCTCTTCCAGAGCAGACCTGCCTCCCACAGCAGTTAAGATGGGCAAAGGCATCAACAACAGGAGCAACAATCTTCAAATCCTTCCAAGACAAAACTGCTGAAGGGGCTGGTGCACATCTCCTCAGGTCTTGGAGCATGACTTGATGCTCTCTACACAGGGCAGGAGGCCATGGTGCACAGCTCTGCACACAGGCAGCAAGAGGCTTTTTTATATCTTTTTTTTGCCTTTTTTTTTAAAAAAAAAAAAGGAGGAAGAGAGGGCAGACTTGTTTTGGAGGGTTTTAGGCTATTTTATGTTTCAGCCTGTGGAAAAAATCTGGAATGAAAACTTTCATCAGTAACTCCAGCAGGTGCCCAGGGCAGTTTCTTTTAAGATTCAGCTCCTTCAACAGAGGAGCAAAGGGACAGACCTGCTAACAAAGGCTTCTTTATCCATGGTGTTAACAAACACTTACTGAAAGTGTTAATAAAAAGAAGCTTTACAGAGTCTGAGCTAAGACCCTCATCCATCTCAGCTAATTACATTTTCAAGTGTGAGATGAAGTAAAGCCCCAACACCACGGGATTCATTCCCAACACACTTTCCAATTTTATTTTTTGTTCCTACTCTAAATAAACATATTTAAATGCAGACTTTTATTCATCACAGACAGCAAAGTATCTTTCTTCCTGCCTCATTCACTTGAAAGGCTGTGCAGAGGAAGAGAGAAGGGACTGGAAGAGAAGAAAACCTTTTGACAGTCTGAAGCCAGCAAGTCCCAATTCTCTCATTGTTCCCGAGCTTGGCTCCAAGTTTAATAAAGGTGTTTTGTCTCCTTGCTTAATAAGTGGAATTACCATAGCAGAAACTCCAGCTGGGGAGAGGGACAGCACGAAGCATGAGTAATCACAACTGGTTTCAGGCAGGTTTTGCCATTTGGGTCTGGTTTCAAGGGTATGATGACATAGCGCTACAGGCTAATCTGGAGTTACCATAACTCTTGCCAGACAAGGAGTTTTAAGTTATAATGTGCTGCAAGAAGGGAAAGCTGCTGGGACAGAGCAAAGTAAATGCCTTCTCAACTGGGAAAAGTTCCTGCTCCATAAGTTTTATTCCCTTGTTTTATAATGCAGCCTTCTGCTTGCCCTGCTGTGCTTTGCACAGGACACGGAGATATATTTACCTCCAGCTCACGTTAGGGGACTTTAATAACCCCCTCTGAGAACCTGTTTCACCTTTGCTTTCATCCAGTACCAACCAACTGGGCTACAGATCCTGCAATGAGACAAAATTTGCGGGCAAATCCTTGGAGAAGTTGAGCTTTCAAAGAGGGAATTGATACGGGCCAGGGCACGTCATGGAAAAAGACACCCGGGCAGACAAAGCCATCACTTGTGACTGGAAACAGGGAACTGCAGCAGATCTGCTGGGGACCCACTGAGAGGGAACAGACAGTGACAGGGGACATCTCTCTCCATCTAAACCATATTCCAAACCTTTCTGTGGCAAGTGCAGTAACAGCCTTAACTCAAAAAGCAGAAATCCCCTCCGTGCCCTTGGTGCAGGGGTAGAGCCCACCTGCAGCTGCCAGCCCCTGCCTCCTGCTCACCTTCCCACTGAACCCCTCAGCCCTGCAGCAGATTAATGACTTCAACCAGGGCTGCACATCTTGCTTTTAATGTCTCTTTCCTTAGTCACTGTGCTGCTGCTGACACAGATGGACACTGCAGCTCCTGCCTCAGCCACGAGTTATTGCCTGTATTTATTTCTAGCAATAGTTCACCTTTGAAAGGAAAATGTTTCCATTAAACAGCACAAATTCAGCAACCACAAAGTGACCTAAAGCCTAAGCCAGTCTCTGAAACTGCCATAATAAATACTGGGCCATCCAGAGGTAACAGCCCTGTCCCACAGAACAGACAAATACTCCTTCAAAAGGTAAACCCCTTAAAAATGTGACAGACTGGAGCAGCAGGCACAAGAGTTTTTAAGAACCCTGCACAGGACTCCCCATCTCACCCCCAGTTTAGGTGCTAAACTGGGACTAACTCAGAGCCAAGGCCCGAAACCCAAACTGCTGATTTGCTCAGGGTCAGAGCCGAGCCCCCAGCAGCACCCACATCTTGTGACTGGGATGCCATCACCCTGAGCAAAGGCAGGACATTCAGTTTTGGGATGCCAAAAATAAGTGTGACCCCAAGTTAAAGAGATGCCCAAAACCACAGGGCTTCCTCTGTAGCCAATGGGTGAGCTACAAGAAGATTGTTGACATTCATCTCCTGACCATTTCCCAATTTTTGAGGGCTTTATAATTACTGTTTTGGCATTGCAGGAGGAGCAGCAGTGATTCCTCTTCTGCCAGCTCCTATCCCAAAAAGAAACCCTACAAATAAAGCATCAGGTCCCATCTGCAAAGAGGCATCCAAGATCCTGCCAAATCCAGAGGAGCTGCAGGCCCCCAACATCACCCTGGCAATGCACAGAGAGGCCTTACTTCAGTATGGCCAATGTTGCACCTGCTGTTGAATATTTGCCCTGGGATTACTTCAGTCTGAGAGAAGCATCAGCTCTAAGGCCAGGGCCATGCACAGCAGCAGAAACAGGGATCACACAGTGCTGGGTGGTGGAACAGAGAATGCAAAGCATGGATTCCTCAGCTTGACAGCTTGAGCTCAATATCCAAACACCTACAGGGACAGCTTTTAAGGGGTTTGTCAACCAAAAAGCAGTGATAACTTAACTGGGGTGCTGGGGGGAAAGGCCCTCTCCTGGGCACGGTGGGACCATCGGCTGCATCCATCCCACCTCAAAGCTCACTGCCTTCTGCCTGGGAAGCCAGCACCGCCCATGTTGTACCCGACTGCCCCTTCAGAGACCAGCCCGCTTCTTGTTTATTTTTCATTTTAAATGGATTAGACATGTACAAAAGCCTCCCTTGAAAAGAAACAACTGAGATGTGAAAAGGATGGGAAGATCCAACTGCGAGGCGTCAGCACTAATCCACGTCAAAGGGCATTGCTGTCGACAACTTACTGTAAACTTCCAAGAGGGGAAAATAAAAATGCTCAGAATAAAATAGTTAAGTCCAGACAAATGTTTGTCATTCATTATCTGGAGTCAAACTTGGATTTCTCAACGACCCAGCCAAGCCAAAGCAAGCACGTTAATAATAAAACATCCTTTCCAGGGAGCTACGCGCCAGGCGTGCAGCCTGCCCTTGAAGGGAGAAAGGCTGGGGGCAGGTGGAGGCTCTGTTTGCTTTTCTCCGATAACAGGTATTTAGTTTTCTACGTCACTTGGTTTTATCGTAGCCTGAACCCAGCTGAGCAGCCCGGCTCCACCTCCCCATCTGCTCCCCGTGCCAGCTGGCCCTGCAGCTGAGGGGATGCTGGGCATCACATGGCAATGCCACGTAGCCCACCGGCTGCCCCCAGCCCAAACTGGGGGCCACCCAGCCCTGCCCAGGAATGGGGGGCATTGCTGGAAAACACCACAAGGCAGATAGTAACACGACAGCTGTTTGCAGGGAGATGGAATGGCCTTGCTTGTCTCCAAGTCACCCGGAGAGCTTAAAAACAAGGCAAATCCCCCCAGACCCTTCCTCATGAGCTGAGAATAGTGGAAAAAAAAAAACAAACAACAAACCAACTTGTTATGGCAGGGAAGGGCAGAGCAGGAGCTGGGAAGGCTCGAAAGACATCCCATGTATTGGCACAGAGTGAGCAACCACCCAGCTCAGGCAAGAACCAACAGGTCAACATGCTCCTTGAATTCTCCCAACCCTTCTCTTTGGACAGACAGCCTGGAGCAGATTCTCCAGATTCTCTGATTATCCTGGGGTCCTAATTGCATCCCAGACCAGCTCCCCACACCCCTCAAGCTGCAGATTGGGGTAACAATGGCTGTGTGGAAATGACCCCCGCTCTGCAAGATCTGCCAGCCATGGGCATTGCACAAGACACCGGCCCCTCTTTCTCCACCAGACAGCACAGCAGGGGTGTGGGAGCCTCTGCCCTGTTACTCAGGAGTCTGTAATTGAGACATTTTGGGGAAGCCACTCAGTTTATAGGAGCAGCCTCCAAAAATTCTGCCTGTTCCTTCAGTGCCCAATGCAGGGCAGCCCTCCCAGTCTCCCCACAAACAACTGCAGTGCTCAGGTTCACATGGCTCTGCTGTGGGGCAGGGAAACAGTCTATAATGTTTGCTTTGGTCCCCTTGACTATACATTGTAATATATGTATTTATATGTATCTTCTTTGAAATAGAAGACGGGAGGAAAACGGAGTTATTGAAGTTTTTCAGGGGCCAAGGAGCTTTGAAAAATTCAGAGGGAGGAAAGAAAATGTCAAGTTTAAACTGTTTTCAATGGAAAAAAAACTCCATTAAAGGAAAAGGGATCTTTCGTGGAATGATGTGTATTTTGCTGATTTTGACAAAAAGCCCTGTTCAGAGGAGGGGAAAAAAGCCTTCCTGCAAAGGTTTTCATCTAGCATTGCTTTGCATCTTTCCAGTGCTGTTCATGAACGTGTCCTCACAAACCTGTTGTGCCAAGGGAGAAGGTGTGTCTGACCACGGGCTGTGTGTGGGGAGTTAGGAGACAACCTCTGCCTCCACCAGCAAAACAAGCAGGTGTTATAAAAGGCGGGAGAGAATAATAATAATTATTAAAAAAAAAAAATAAAATCAATTTCCCCCACCCATTTTGCCCCTGGGGAAGGGAAATGTTGATCTTCCAGCTCACAGATGGGTCCTCAGAACAAGCCTCTGGTTTCCACCCTGTTGGCCACATATGTGACAGGGAAAGATTCTGGAGGAGGGATGAAGGACGTCAGACTCCCTTCCCTCCCCAGCAGCAGTGCACGTGCTGGGCAGGCCACAGGATGCGGTGGGTATTTCCTGGGATGAAACAGCAGCTTCACCCACCCGTCCCTCCCCAGCCACGACCACTCACACACCACAGAGGAAGCTGCGGGTCGAGCACACACCTCCCAGCAATTAAAGTCATTTTGGTAATATCGACCAGTCCTGGCCATCCTGTGACAGTCCACACAAAATATTAATGATACCCTCTCCAAACCAGACCGGTTTCTTTCTCATGCGGGTGTTGCTGGACTAGAATCACAGCCGAGCTGGGATTCTGCAATTGCTTGAGAGGAAGGTTTGAGCATCACCTAGAAGGCAGAATACCAACCATTTATCTCCCCAAAGCTTCCAGCAACTGCACGCAGAGCAATGAATTTAGAGTAATGCCACCAATGAAACTCTCAAATTAATAGCAATAAAATGTAAATGCTCCACATGATAGCAGCAGAGACACGCTTGGGAAAACGAGCTGTGAAAGCTTGAAAACCCACCACATGATCAGAACACTGAGGGAAAAAAGTGCAACAAAACAAACAGTCCATTTCAATATCTTTTTCGTAAGGAACCAAAGCGAACCCAGGAACACATCAGAGAATGATCATTTAGCACAGATCAAACAGCAGAACTAGCACATTAAAAATACATGCAGCATTAATCAGCTACGCAGAGTTATATGCCATCATTTCCATAAATAATACAGGATCAAAGCAGCCCAAGCAGCACTATCAGTTAATACAGCCAGCCAGTCAATCAAAATAGAGGAAAGCTGCCTGAAAACTGTGGCAGTATCATTTGCCAGGAATAAAGCAGATTCATCTGAGAAGTGGCATGACCAGTTAAACAGGTGAAGGTTACCAGCAGGCTCTTAATTAGAGAGGTGATGCCACAAAGAACATAAATAAAATAAAGAGTTAATGCAGCGTCAAGATTTTTTTTGCCTCTTTCTAAACCTTGAGGAATATCTTGTCTGGTGATAACCCCTCTGAAGAACCAAGGCACAGGGGAGAGGTGGGAGAATCAACCCCACTGGTAGCATCCAGTGCTATGTCAGGGCTGGCTGGTGGGGAAAGGAGCAGAGTGAGCCCTGGGGGTGCAGAGCAAACCAGAGACCCTTCTCCAGAGTTGAGGTAGTGCTGGAGGGGGTCCCCCCTACTCTCAGGGGAACAAAACCCCATTCCACAGGCTGAAAGCTCACCACCTTTAAATACAGAGCCTTTAAATATCCATCCCTCTACCCGTGCACAAAAAATAAACGCCTGTGTCATTAAGCCTTTTGCAGAGAGGCTGCAGAGCCACTTCACTGGCTGATTTTTGAATCAGGCATGTGGAGCAGCAGGAGCTATAAATAGCAGAGATGCTTGCCTCGTCATGTTTCTGGTGGCTCATTTCTAAGGACAGGGGGCAACCAAATTAAAAATGGCAAAAAGCGCCTTGGGCTTCTCTCTGGTTTCAAGGCCAAGCTGCCTGAAAAGAAAAAAAACCCCAAACCTTCGAGGTTTTGCTTTTCTCTTTTTCCAGGCAAAAAGCAAACGCCCATCTCTCGTGCTCAGGCTCTGAATCAGTTCCATTTACAAGGCAAATTTCAATTCATACAGCAGGTGTTGAGAAAGGAAATAAATAAATAAAGCCTACGGTTAAGCGACAAAAGACCAAACTGAGGGTTCACATTAGTTCACTGCAGAGCTGGGGAGCTCTTCATTCACTGAAACAGGACCCATGCGGGTATGAAGCAGGAAGAGAGACCCCAAAATCTCTTCCAGAGGAGGGGAATAAAAGCCCTGAAGTGGGTTGAGCAGAGCTATTGCCAAATACGAGGGCTGGCAGCCTGGCCAGCATCGCAACCCCACCGCGTTCCGTGTGACGAAGGACGATTGGAATTTTGCATGGGAAGAGCTGGATGAGCATCGGGCAGAGGAGGAATTCAGCCTCCAACAAAAGAGCCGCTTTGGGCAGCTCAAACCATCCCCGGCCGATTAGCGCTCGGGCAGAGTGTTTGGATGGTCCATTCTTCGCAGGCAGCTCGGCACAATCCGGGAAAGCCACGTGAGCAGAGCACACCCCCCACCCACCCCCGTTCTATTCCCTGCCTTTATTAAATAGCTGGTGAACACAAGGGGAGAGAGCCAGGCTGCCCTGCAGCCGCTCGGCTACAGCATCCCAGCCAGCTGGGAGGCAGGAGAGGCTGGACCACTCTTCCAGCATCCCCAGCAGGGACAGGAGGCATGGAGGGGAACAAGTGACCCCAGCAGAAGTGACAGCTACCACTGCTCCTCTGGGAGAAGCAGCTGCCAAGGAGCCAGGACCAGCACAGTGAGGAAGTTTCCTATTGAATTAGGGCTGAGGGGATAAATTCTGACCAAACAAATGAGGTTCAATTATTCCAAGTCCAGAGTGTCTTGTTCAAAATGCTTCCAGACTGACAAGCTTTAATCCAATAAAAGATCCTTCCAGACAAGCTCTGCTGGGATTCTGGGAGCATTTCCCTCCCCAAGCAGGACCCCAGGAGACCCCAGCTCCACACTGGGGATTGATGTAGCCCCAAGGGCAGCAAGGACATCAATTTTACCAGGCAGCCTCAAAGCACAGGACCCTCAAGCTTACTGGAAGGAAAAGCAGAAGCAAAGCAAGAACAACCATCTCATTTCAGTCTGACCCGACCCAAAAGTCAAATTTAAAAAAGCAAATAATTTCCTGTGAACCAGAAATCCTGGTTTTCATCCAGTTTAATGAGACTGAATTGCAACTGGTTCTGTTCTCCTGGGGTGCTGGAGACACACGACCCTGCAGGGCAGGGCAGATGGCTAGATTGCAATCGAGCTTTTTAGTTCATAAAACATATTAATATCCCCAACCAATTATAAAGTGCCAGACTCTGCCCCCACAGCCCCTGCTCCCCCTGAGCAATGGCTCCCTGCACAGGGCAGCCCACTTGAGCTCAGACACATGGCAGAAGCCTAGCAGCAAAGCCTGGGGGTCTCCTGGACTTCCAAAGCAAGTCTGAGCCCTTGCTGCAGGCTCATTGAGGAGCTCAGTGAAGTCTTGGGTGCAGTCTAGCTGCTGCACAGCAATCCAGCTCCTTAAGATAACAGGAAAAAAAAAAAAGTGCTTGTCAGAGGTAAAGCAGGAATATTCCAGCCAGACTGCTGCAAGAGAAGTCCCTGCTTTAAGCAGCCAGCACAGGCACGAGTTTATTTCCAATGATAGAAGATGCATCACACCACTGCTAAGATCTTGGAAGCACCAGCAAGCACCTCGTGCCTGCAGCAGCACTTTCTGACAGTCAGCTGGCCTTAGCTCTGGGAATGCCAGCAGCAGCAGCACAGTGACAGCCCTGCAGATTTATAGGCCACGGGCTCTTGTCAAAAAAGACAACCCCTCTGAAGTCTTTCCCCTGACTTCAGCAGACTCGCACCCAGGACTCTGTTCCTCAGGGACAGCTTGTTCTGTGCTTCTCTGCCCACACTCATGGGCTGTGGGAAGTCCTGGATGTCCCTGTTCTTGTGCTGTTCACCCGCACAGAGCTGGTGGGGACAGATCTGGGTATAGGCTTGATGCCCACTGTCACCACCACCCAGCTGGGTAGATGTGCAGCCACCTGCAAGGTCACACCAGAGAAGCACAGGCCCCATGGTCCATTCCAGGATGGGATCACTCATCCTCTGAGGTTACACCTCAGTGTAGCCCATGAGATGAGCTCTGCTGCCAGATGTGATGATACTTTACCCCTGCCCACCACACAGCATCAGGTAAACAACATCATGCAGCATTCCAGCATCTCTACATCCCCTCAGGCTGGTGTTTGGGTATTACCAAGAGCAGTCAGGTAAATAACTCCACCACACCACACAGTAATGTTCCTGGTTTATTTCTGGCATTTCTCAAGTGGCAGCTCAGTGATGCAATGTCCAAATCTCCACTATTAAAAGAAAACAAACTTGCAGGGGGAAGCTAACAAACAAGACCTTGGATTGGCTTGTAGCTACTCCCAGAAATATCATGCTTTTCAAGAGCATTACTAAGTTAATGGATCTCAAAATCTTGAGTCAGGACAGTTGGATACATCTGTTTCAAGAATGACTCAGGAGCATGGAGGAAGGAAGGAAGGCAAGGAGTGACATTTTCTGCTGTGTGCAACATCCCTTAATTTTAAGTGTAAGGATACAAACCCCACAATTTATAACTTGACTGAAAAAAAGGTTCTCTCCACCCTGGTTGCTCCTATACAGATCCAAAGTAACAAAACCACCTTCCTTATTCTCAGCTGTCATGTCTGTAACTTAATTTCCATTTCTAAAAAAAAAAAAAAAGAAAGAAATTAAATCCCAATGAGATTTTGGAAGCAAAAGGTACCTCAGTAACCACTCTGAACACAATCCTGAGTCCTCCAGCAAGGGAAGCTTAACCTGCCTTCCCAAGTGATGAGCAGGATGACATCCCCAGCCCACCCATCTTGCCCCCCATGGAGTCAGAAGCAGACCAGGGGCATTCAGGCAGGTGCCCAGCACTAAAGGGCAGGACCTGCACTCCCACCTAAAGAGATGGAAATTTTTAAGGCTGCAAAATTTCATTGCAAACATTTAGTCTCACCTAATGCTCAGCCCCAGCCTTGGAAACCAAACTGGCTGCACAGGCATTAAACATTTATGTGCAGCCCTGAAGAGTCCTGGGTCATGTTAAGCACAGAAAAAAAAGCTCATTGCAGGGCAAACTTGGGTGACCTCTATCAAAGGGTGCAATGGGAAGAAGAGTAATGACCTAGAGCTGCAAAAGGAGCAGAACTGGCAAGATGGCCCAAAACTGCCTTCAGGAACTTGGCTGTTTCTGTCTCTTAGGAATCTGAGAGCTCCCAACCCCTCAAGCAGCACAGCCCCAGTGTGGCAGGATCTGGTTGTTGATGACTTGGACCCTTGCAATATGCCAGGGCTGTAAAGAGACCCCCTGAAGGTGTACCCCCATGGTGCCTCTGCTTGCACAAGGTGCACAGACCTTTTCTCCACACACTCTGCACAGAACCAAAACCCTCCACCCCTCCAGCAGGATGATGAAGAAATAAAGGCAGCACTGACAAACAGGTCCACTCCTCACCTTGCTGTTTCCCCATGCCCAGCCAATTACCCAGGCTGGCCCCACTACCCAAGGGATTTGACAGGGTCCTCTTCATGAGCTAAACCCATCAGCTAATCCCACCCAAAGCCACAGCCACCACTCACTGGCAGCACTGGCTGCACCTCCTCCATCTGGGCTGTGAGCATCCCAGCAAGAGGTGACCCCATGCTGGAGGCTGCAGACCCATCAAACATCACTGCACACCCTGACTCAGCTCCCACCCATTTCCGTGGCAGCAGGGGACACCTTCCCATGGTCAACTGCCCTGAGCTGCCAGGCCACCTGCATTTCCTGCCCTGTGGGTGCAGCAGGAACTGCTCCTAGTCCCCTCCCAGGAGGTGCAGAGGTGAGGTGACACTCAGGGTCACACACCTTGGACCTGGTGACCCATGCAGCACTACAGAAACTGCAGGAAGAGAGATGCCAATGGCTTTCAAGATCTGAAACACTTAGTATGGTCTAAAGATGCCTAAAGCCAGGGTCTAGGTGCAGCACTTCTAACCCAGCCACAGCACAGGGACAATGATACTGTGCAAGAAGGTCTGGGCTTTTCAGCCCACCCATCTGCTGTGCATGGGGCTGGAAAAGTCAGAACAAAATGTCCTCAGAGACTCATATTGTCCAACACCATCCTATGGAAGTGGGTGAAGAGAGGAGTTTTGTTCTTTAGGCAAGGCAAGTCCAAATAGGACCACACCGGCCACAGCAGCCCCATCTCCACCCCAGCCCCCAAAGACCAGCCATCCCCAGGTCAAGTTCCCCAGCAAAGCTCCAGCTTCTGCTTTAAAACAAGATGTACAAAAGGAGGAGGCAGAGTCTCTGTGGAGGGTGTTAAAGGCTTGGGTGATAAGGCAGGGGATACTTCTAAGCTTGTCTCCACAAACACAGGGATTAGCAATTTACTTCTCTTAAAAACAAAATCCGGGATTTTGACATGATCACAGGCTCGGAAAGAAAAATAAACACCATGAAACTGGGAAAGGGAAGAGAAAGAGAGCAGAGCAAGCAGCAGCTCAGTGGTAGCTGAAGTGCTTCTTAAATCGGAACAATAAAAATGCACTGAAGTCAGAATTTAAATCTTGGTAGCACTGAATAGCCACTGAATGCGAGGACTCACACCAATTCCTTGCCAGAAGTAATGTCATCAGCAGTACAGGAACCCTTTCTAATAAGGAGCATGAGGAAAGGCCCATTTGCTTCATGCAATAAAGCACATGATGCATTAATTACCTACTGAATTGAAAGAGTAATGTTGAAAATATGCTTGAACTCAAGCAAAGGAGGGTTTCAGCTAAAGCCATGATGTCCACTGGCTTTACTATGCCTTTGGTGCTCAACAACCTTTGAGAGCAAGCCTCTGTGCAGGGCTCCAGTGACACTGGGCAGACAGGAGACAGCACAGAAACACACACCCCCAAACCCCACAGAGCAGATCCCACACAGACCACAGCTGTGCCACCCACACCTGCCACCTCCACACGCTCCCACGTCACACAGGGGGATGCTGGTGAGCTCAGCATCTCCTCCTGCTGCTGTCTCATCCCCTCCTGGGTGCACTAAAACCCACCCGACCCATGAGCAAGAGCAGCAACCCCCCACCAGCCAGTGTTAACCTCAGCCTGCTAACGAATAACAGATTAGCTGCTTTGAGAAGACAGAATCTGCCTGTGCATTCCTGCCCCAGCCATCCCTGCAGCACAAAGGCACCAGAGAGCAATTTTGAGATCAAGTGGCTGTAGCCATTAATAATAAGCACTTAAAACTTAAAACTCTGCAATAAAAGCTCAGCACACTCAGGGAGGGTGGAGAAGAGTTATCATCAGTGCTAGCACTTCCCAAGGAAGATCTGAAACGCAGCAGTGAGGGCAGCCTGTGGTGGGATCCATGGCAGTGCTGGCATTAGACACAAACCTTCCGTGGACGTTATGTGACACCTGAGAGCAGCCCAAAGCCACCACTAAACCCATCACCTCACAACACCCTCGTGTTTGGCCCGTACAAAAGGGATGTTCTTGCTAAAGCCACTGGAGCCCAAGGCAGGAGAGGCCGTGGCTTCTGTTACCACCAGCAACCAACAGCTGAGGTCTGACAGGGGAGCGTTTGCTTGATGCAGCACTTGATGTGCCAGGTGAGCCTCTGAGCCCATGAGGTCTGACTGTGGCAGGACACAGAACGTTGCTTTTGCTTTAAGAAAACCCAACCCCTCCTATCTTATCGGCAATTCCTAATCTTAAACCGTTCAGTGTCTTCCAGAGAAAGTGAGATAGAAGCCTCAATGGAAACAAGAGTCTGAAAACAAGAGACTCCAGATCTTCAGCTGATCACATTTCTAGCCAAATAAAACAGGTTGCTTAATCCACTTGTTCAGACTGCTAAAAGCACTGGAAGAGCAGAACATATCCCTTCCAACATTAGAGGAATTTCAACATGCTTAAACCAGCTATCTTCCAGGAGTCTCACCTTCAAAAACCATCCATGTTTTCATGTCCCAGCACCTTCACTCAGCCAGCAAGAGCTCCACCTGAAAGCACAGCTCTCCAGGCCACACTTGACCTCATCCCTCCTCACACTCTTCATTGATAATTCCATCTATTCCCACTGCCATAAAGCTTTTATCAGCTCTGTACAAGCCCCCCCAAATGCAACAGGATCTCGAGGAGGCTGCACCAAGATAGGTGCCTGTTTCTCACAGCAGCCCATGGCTGTCTTCTCCCCTCGCACTGGGTACCATGCCAGGGTGGGCTCTTCCCAGCACCTGCCGAGCTGCAAACACATCTTCAGGTACAGGTAAGAACACTGGCTCCAGCAACAACAACCAATCACTAACCCTCTTCTGCTGCCAGCACAGAGGTGGGACACCAGAATAGCCTACAGAGCAACTCTGCCTCCAAGGCGTGATGCTCAGGGCAAGTGTCCACCCTGCTGGGTGACACTGATGGGCAGGACGTGTTTTCTACTCCTCTGTGGAGAGCCTGGTGCAGGCTGGGGACAGCTGCCATGAAGGATGCTCCGGGGAGCTGGGGGCAACACCCACCCTGCTGCTCCCCAGAACCACCAGTAACGTCTGTAACGCCACCAGCACTGCAGGGCCTGGTGCACCTGCCCTGGCAGCCCCCAGCTCCGGGTGGGCACAGCCTCGGCACCCCCACACTGAACACCGAGTCCCAACACCCCAGCCCGGAACTACTGGGGGGCAGCGACCCCCACTAAGCCCCAACCCTGCACCAGGCACATAAGGCTGGGGCGTGAGATGCTCCCGGGTGTCCCACCCCGCGGGGGTCTCTCCTCCTGCCCCGCACGGGGGTCGCTGGATCCGGAGGACACCCAGGGAGCTGCCGCCCCGTCTCCCACGGTCCCCGGCAACGCCTTTGTCCGCCCGGCGGAGACAAGACGGAGGGAGCCCCGTCCCGCTCCCCGCAGAACCGGTAGCCCCGCTACCGACGCCCTCCGCCCCCATCACGGACACGCGTGGGCCACTCACCTGCGGGGCTGCTCCCGGCGGCCGCCTCCTCCTCCTCCTCCTCTGCTGCCGCTGCCGCCGCCGTCGCCTCCTCCTCCTCCTCCGGGGGTGGCGGCGGCGGCGGCGAAGCGCTGCCCCGGGCGGGCACGGCGGTGCTGCGGGGCAGGGCCGGCGGCGCTGTGCCGGGACTGCCTTCGGCGGGGCCGCCGCTACCGCTGCCGGGCTCTGGGGGCGGCGTGACGCTGGAGGGTAGCCCGGCGGCGGCGGCCAGGAGGGC
>JANHGL010011620.1:45014-61504 GCA_024611195.1 Ceyx melanurus | reverse complement strand
ACTCTGCTCAGTGTCATCCAGTGACAGGACAAGAGGCAATGGGAGTCAGTTGGAGCACAAGAGGTTGAGGGAAAACAGAAGGAAAAACTTGTTCCCAGTGAGGGTGCCAGAGCCTGGCAGGGGCTGCCCAGGGAAGTTGTGGAGTCTCCATCTCTGGAGACATTTCAGCCCCACCTGGATCTGTGCCTGGGTGACTTGGTCTGGGTGCCCCTGCTCTGGCAGGAGGGTTGGACTAGATGATCTTCTAGGTCCCTTCTAACCCCTGACATTCTGTGATTTCCTGAATAGAACTTTTAGTACATCATATGGTGTTTGTTGGAAGTGAGTGTCTGACTTCCAGTGGTGCTAGTGTGGGGACCCTGGTCCTCACTGCTGGGTTTGTATCGTTATCCAAGAACTCTGGAGAAAGAAAAATACCAACTCCTTTTGAGTAATGATCTTGTTTCTCCAACTTTGTTTAGGTCTGCTGACTTGGGTGACAACGTGCTGACCAGGCCTGGCCACCCACCAGTCACACGAATTCCTCCACCTATTTTGCCAAGACCATCCCATCAAACGGGAGGCGGTAACCTGAGCGCTTTCAGGCCAGCGTACACCAGTTCTTTTTCTCCAGGCTACAGTTCCTATGGCACCTCTTTTTACGGGAGCTACAGCCCCTACAGTTACGGCTACGGTGGCTTGGGGTACAACCGCTTCCGCGCGGATGACATTCCCCCCAGCAGGTTTGTGCAGCAGGCTGAAGAGAGCAGCAGGGGGGCCTTTCAATCCATCGAAAGCATCGTGCACGCCTTTGCCTCGGTCAGCATGATGATGGACGCCACCTTTTCGGCCGTCTACAACAGTTTCCGAGCTGTGTTGGACGTAGCCAACCACTTCTCTCGCCTCAAAGTGCACTTCACAAAGGTGTTCTCAGCTTTTGCTTTAGTGAGAACTATCAGGTACCTCTACCAACGTCTGCAGCGGTTGCTGGGCCTGAGGAAGAGCTCTGAGAATGAGGATCTGTGGGCTGAAAGTGAAGGGACAGTAGCTCATGCTGGCCTTGATGACAAGGTGAACTCTGCAAAATCCTGGCCCATTTTCTTGTTCTTTGCTGTGATACTGGGAGGTCCCTATCTGATTTGGAAACTGCTTTCTACATATAGTGATGAAACAGGTAAAGTAGCATGAGAAGTGCTGATTGTGTGTTGTTCCTTTTGATACCAAGTATTTGATATAACCTTTCACTAAAGTAATAGAAGTTAAAGCTGGGGTACAATATTGAGTTTTATGCAGGTGATATGAGTTGCAGCCTGTTGCTGAGTAGAGTGCAGTTTCATGGCCAGATGTGTGTGATTCCAAAATCATAGTTCCTTTCTGTTTCTGTTTCCTTCCTGTTAGCTGTGGCAGTTGGGATGAGAGGTTGTGGGGGAGGAATGTTTGTTGGATTGACTGAAGAAATCATGCTTTGTTTGTTACTCCTGTCAGTTCTCTATTGGAAAAGTTAGCAAGGAAGTTAAAGTGTTTTCTTATAAAAAAACCCACCAAATTTTATAATTCAAAGCAGATAAACTAATTTTTTTTTTTTGGAAACAGTATCTAGTAACTGGGCAAGTGGAGAAGATGATCATGTAGTCGGAAGAGCAGAATATGATTTCAATGCTCTCTCAGAAGAAGAAATTTCTTTCCGTGCTGGTGACATGCTAAAATTAGCTCCCAAAGGTAAGCTTTTTTTATTATTTTCTCATTATATGTAAAGCAAGTCATCTACCTTCTGGTGTATTTGTGCCTCAGTGTATTTCAAATTACTTTGTAATTTGATGTGTTTGCATTTTCTTCTTCAGGACAACAACCCAAAATCCGTGGTTGGCTTTTGGCTACTAAAGATGGCCAAACAACAGGACTTGTGCCAGCTAATTACATCAAAATCCTGGGCAGAAGAAGAGGTAGGAAAACAGTGGGCCTGGAAAGGATTACAGAACAACGTCCAGCTTTTACCAGCAAGTCTGTTAGAGGATCAACTGCTACTGTGACTTTAGAGGAGCAGGAAGCTACTTTTGATTCTGTTTTTGCTGGAAGTAATAAAGATCCTGTTGTGCCTGATTCCACTGTCGTTGGTGGAGAGAAACAGGAACTCTAATGCACTTTCATCAACAAAGCAACTGGACTGTGCTTTATTGATAAAGCTCATGGTTTGTTGAAAATCTCTGTTGTAGTGGAACACTGATGGGTCTGTACCAGTTATTGCTGCTACTGACTGGTGAAGGGATGGATAAATGATTGCTCAAATTTGTAGTATTTATTTTTTTGACTCACCTAGGGCTCCACATTAGTGATCCTGCCCAGCCACCTGGCAGTAGCTCTGAGATCTTGAGAACTGAAGCAT
The DNA here is from genome assembly GCA_024611195.1 of Ceyx melanurus. NCBI lineage: Eukaryota > Metazoa > Chordata > Aves > Coraciiformes > Alcedinidae > Ceyx > Ceyx melanurus. Next base: position 59,142 of record JANHGL010011620.1, on the reverse strand, counting down.
TTAGAACAAAGCAAACAAAACCAAATAGGGACTGCCAGCCTTTTTTTAGGACAAACAGGTGGTGAATTCTGAAGATTAACATCCAATCTTCATTGGAATATCAGCTTGACAAGAAGCTTCTTCAGTAGATGTGCAAAGGGAAGCTACACTTCAGTGAGATGTCCTCCAAAACATGATGCTGAGGACCATTAAGTAGTAATTGCAAGAGATTTAGGTGATGCAGTTGAATGGGTATCAGTTCTAAGTTGCTTGGCTTTTTTTTTTTTTTGTAAGAAATAGGGCTCTGTCATGAAGGTCTTGGCTCTTAAAAAAGAATCAACAACAACAAAAAAACAACCCCAAACCACACACACACAAAAAAATGGGACTTGTGAGAAAGTGAGGAGAAATACAGTTTACAGTGGAAGAGCAGTGAGGCTTCAGCAGCAGTTGTGACCAGTTCTCTTTATTAACAGAGCATTAGGATAAAGTGTATCCTGCAGTGGGGCACTTCCCAGTTCATTTACTATTTGTTATTCCCTTTTGTGGTAAATTTGCATCACTCCTAGCACACCTGCTTATCAAAAGTCTATCAGCCACCTTCTGCATCTCAACTTATTTCTGTTCTTTGTTTTTATATGAATGTCAAGATATCCTGCCTTTTAGTGCAGTAGGGAAGCATTGAGTTGGGGGTGAGCTTAACCTGATTGGAGTGGCAAAGAAAGCAACTTTTCTTGCTGAACTGTCTCAACCAAGGCCTTGGAGTTAACTCCCTGCTGCCTTTCAAGTGGTAAGTTTTGCATCTGCCTGTAAAATGTGAGGGCACTGGTTTATTAAAAGCCATAAAATACTGACTGCTCATACTGATGCCTGAGAATTCTATATAGAAATACTATTGGGGTTTGGTTTGTTTTGTTTTGGGTTGATTTTTCTTTGGTTTTTTTTTTTAAGAAGCAAAGACAATGAAAACCTTAATTTTTCTTTTTAGTATATATGGATAGCAAGTTGAGCTTCTGGAGGTTAGAATAAAATTCAACTTAATTGATTAATCATTAAAGTACTTTTTCATTTTAAAAGTATTCAAAAGTATTAGTAAAAGTAGGACACATGCCTTTGCTTAATTGATACAGTAGTTTCATTCTGTTTCTACCCATCATGTGCTAGCAAAGCTTTTGGTATTTATTTCAGCATTTAATTCAGCCTTGCACTTGCTGGCCTGGAGTTACTAGAATTCTGTTCAACACAACAAAACTCTGGACAAGAAAAATTGAATGGAGCACCATTTTTTTTGAGGTAGAGTGTTGGGATTGGAGATTATTTTTGGCTTGTAATGCCTATAGTAATTGTGTGTATCCACAGGTGGTGAGGGGCACAACTGGGTTTTTACCCCTTGTGTACTGGGAGTGGTTCTGCAGATGGAGGTGAAGCAGGTTGAGGATGAGAAATCTGTCTCCTGGATTCTGTGTGTGTGTGGAGCACAGCCTTTAAGCAGCTGGATAATTCCTCCTTGAAACAAATCTCCCTGATTAACTGGTTTAACCAGTAAGGTAGGCATGATGTCAGTGTGAGGCACCCCTGAGTCTTATCTACAGAAGTTTTTAATGCTCCTTTGAGATGAAGTTTGCTAAATTTCACTTCAGTCACAAAGCTGTAAGACTCAAGCAGCTGACATGAGGCATTTGTGTTGGCAGAAGGTAGCTTTACACTCTTTTGGGCTGAGAAATGAAAATGGCTTGAATGCAAAAAGCTAGTTCCACTGCCTCTCAGTTATGGATAACTAAAGCATAGTCACAGACTTCCAAATGAGTAAAAATTGAGATGCTGATTTTATTTTACTTTTTTTCTCATACTGATACTGATTTTTTTGGGTTGGTCTGTTTTTTGTTGCTGGTTTGTTAGTTTTTTTCTTTAATAAAATAAAGGAGGAACTGAACTTCTGCCTAACTGCACAGGGTAACTCAGAAACTGTGGTGCCAGTTCTGTGACATGCCAAGCTTCCTTTCATACTCTAATAACTTAATAACTTATAATGGCATAATAATATAGCAGCATTGCATCATGATCTTATTCTAGGGATTGCTGTGGGATGTTATGAAACCAGGAACATTTTCTACTGTTACTAAAACCCTCAGGAAGCTTTCATACAGACTGAAAAAAAATCAGATTCCAGATGCTTTTCTAGCTTGATGCAATCAGTCTTTTTATGGTTTTGTTTGTTTATTTTCTTAATTCTCTGCCCATATTGTATAACTCCAGAGTTCAGTGGTGGGTTTTTGTGAAAGAAAATGATGAATATTACTGTGGCCATGCTTATTTTGGTGATTCTTTCCAAAATCCTAAGGAGGAATGGGGTTTGAGGAGGATTATTCTGTGCTGCACATGGGGAAAAAGGGACCTGGGGTGATCCTCAATCATTTTAAAATGTTTGGGAAGATTGATGCAGATAACATGGCAGGGAATAAACCATCAGTGGAAGAAATGGCAGGATTAGGGATTGTCTGATGTTTTGCAAAATCAATTAGTCTGGTTTGAGATGAGCTTTGAACAGCTCCTACTGCTGGGGTCATTCCATGTAATTAGCTTTAAATTACATGTTCTATTACTGCTTTTAGATGTTAAAGTGTACTGAAAATCTGGGATTAAGCTAAATTGAGGTGCTTTCTCTCTGCTCAGTGTTTTTGCAGGTACAATGTGGGTTTGAACACAAATTCTTCATGAATTTGATGTACTTAGAGGGTGAGACTAATCCGATGCATTCTTTTGAGAGGCAGTAAATTGACGTGGTGGGGCTGCCCACCTTTTCCAAACCCCTTTTTTTGCACATGGGAACACGATCATGCATTTTTTTACTGAAACAACGGCATCGGAGCTCTCCCTGTGGCGTCACAGGGTATTTATTCCTCAAAAAGAGGGAGCTGAGCTGGCTGCGGGTGCAGGCGGCAGACGGGAGGGAGTCGGTGTGACATCCTCAGTGCCCTTGAGTACGAGGCGTATCTCCACGACGTAACAACTCCCACCACCTCGGCGCGATCAATCGTGACCGCGAGGCGGCTGGAGGCCGCGCTCACGTCACTGCTTCGTGAGGGCTGCGTGATGCGGGGCGGGGGGAGAGCGGGAACCAGTCCCGCCTCTCGCGTTTCTAGGGCTACCGGACGCGCTGCGGCAGGGGGCGCTGTTGCCGCCGCTGCACTGCGACAAGGCGGGGCCGCCGGGAGCCGCTGCAGCGCTGCCCGCGCGACCGCCTCCCTCCCCCGCCCTTTTCCCCTCCCGCCTCAGCCTATTGGCTGTTCCCGGCGGGAGGGGGCGGGGTCTCGTCACCCGCCCGCTGCCCATTGGCTGCCGCCGTTCCCCTCACGGCCGTTCCCCTCAGCGGGAGGGCGGGGTGGGAGTGGGCTGGGTCCGGGCGGCGGCGGGCTGTGAGCGCTGCCGTATCCCGCCTTTTGGCCACGGCAGGTGGAAACGGGGACACCCCGCGGGTCCGAGGGGCGCCCCGGGGTGGCTTTGCCGAGGGCCGATCGCAGGGAGCGGCCGTGCCCGGGCTCCGCTCCGCCGGGCGCCTCAGGGCGTCCCGCCGCCTGCCGGTGCCTTTGAGGAGGAGGCGCCGCTGCCCGCCGGCGTCCCGCCGCTTTGCCCCGCGTCCGCCGAGCCCTCGCCTGGGAGCCCGCCAGGTAATCCCTGTCTCCTGAGCCTCTTGCCCTCCCGGGAGCGCCGGCGCCGGGTTTCCCTTCGGCTCTGCAGCTGCTGTGACCGAGGAAAGGCGCCTGACAGAGACGAGCAGCCCCTGGGAGGGGAGCGGGGGAGCTGGCGGAGCTCCCCGCTGCTGAGGGGGGTCTGTGTGGGCACCATTGCATGAGGAGCCTCTTTACGCTTGTCCCCCAGACCTGGCATCATTCTTAATTTTTCTTCAGATACCTTGTTTTAATTTTTATTAAATAACAATAACAATAACAATAATAGTTATTGCTGTTTCCCTCCTCTGCCTCATTCTGCACAGTCACTTCGTCCCACTTAGGGTTCCATATGAAACCTCAAGCTCTTTACATTCCTGCAGGTTATGAATATGAGGGATAGTAATTATTTTTTAAATTGGTTCTTTGCTTTAAATTAAAAAGAAAAAAAAAAGTTGTCTGAAATCAGGCTGTAAATTTCCTTAATGGAAAGCAACATAATGCACTAATTCTTATTTAAATAGCATCAGTTTCATGAAATATTAAAGTGTTGGGAATTCTTTGCACCACTGCGTTTCGAATTCTAGGTATTAATAAAAATTGCCATTGCCATGTCTTTTCTATGCTGTTTGTATTAAATGAGTTGGTCAGAATTCAGTAACTGGGGAACTTTTTATCTCGAATTTCTCTAGTTGAGGAAAGGGTTAACCTGAGCTTTACTTTGGAGAGTATCTTTAGAAGCTGCCTTCTCTTAACAATATGATTTATTGCAGGCTTTATGTTGCTCTTTTGGAGTGCACTGTTCTTGCATGAGACAGAATCTTGTGCATCCCTTTAACTTCTCAGAGAGTTTTCTCCAGGACAAAGTGGCAAATGTTAAATCACATACAAAGCCCCAAAGAGGACTCCTGTATTCTTTCCAGAAGAGCAACAAAAAGACCTGACTTTGGTATGCTTGTAGTTAAGTCTGCTCCTTTCTTTCTCTCTGCATTATTAAACATACATGAACTGCTTTTTAATGTACAGAATAAGCAAGTGTTTGAGAGGCAAAGGCTTCATCATCTCTGTACATGTCATTGTATTTTAGAGTACCTGTCATCCCTTCATGGTTGGGTTGCCTCGTGGTCCACAGCTCTGATGTGTATGTAAACTTAACAGACAAGTATTTTTTTTCTTTTAAATTCTAGACTAACTACTTCAAAATAATGTGATTTTCTTTATTTATTTGATTACCTAGAATAATCATACCAGAGAGCTAGTCCTTAAAATGGACTTAAAATATTGACATAGCTGGTAATTTTACTGTCATTAATAATATTTTAACGTGCAAGACCAGAGGATTGTAATATTCCATTGTTTACTTATCCTGTTCAAACATATTTTTAAGCCACTTGCTATGTCTGTAAAAGGTAGCACAAGAAGTTAGCTTCATATTTTATAACCATTCAGGTTTGCTGCTGGTGCTGAGCTGTTCTGACCTGGCTATTTCTGTTCATAGCAGCAGATAGGGTAGATATTCAGTGGCTTAAATATAATTGATACTGACATCTGTCTGAGCACTGACAGTGAGAAGTCTCCACTGTAGAAGTACCACAGTGACACCACTGGATTGTACTACAGGCTGAGGGCAGGGACTGATCTGCCTTGACCTACTAGTGGAATCTTGGTAGGTGGAAAGTTTAGGCTCATGTTATCTAGGAAGGACTTTTGTCCTTTAAAACCATCTTTTTGGCACGTTTTGTGAGAGCAATTCTGTCTAAATGAAATCTAAAATGGTGTGACTTTTTATATTAGGCTTCTGTGGTTTGTTTGCCTTTATTTTTAAAGATATGAAACCTAAGAAATAACCTTAGTGGCTTCTGTTGTTTTTTTTCTTGCTGATGGTTTCATTCAGCTGCTCTTCTGAGAGGATGAAAACTTCCAGTTACATGCCATTGTGATTTCTGTTTCTGCCAAAAAATAACCAAACCAAGCCCAACCAACCAACCAAAAAAGTGCTAGAAGGGCTTTTAATGTCAAAAAGAAAATCATCATTATTTTGTATATTTTAAGTATCTTTTTTTCATTGTTGTTGGTTTGTTTTGTTGTGCATTTTTAGAAGGGGGGCAATGCAAAAGAAAAATCTTTGTGTAGTGTACTTGTAACAAGTGATAAATTAAATCTGCTGCTATGTGTTTTCTCTGCAATCCTCTGTAATCTCTGCTTTATAAATCAACATTCTGCCTGTGCCTTTTAAGTTCTGTTATTTATGTGATCATATTAAGTTCTGTTATGTGATCATAGCAGGCATTTAAGTTCTATTATTTATGTGATCTGATTAAGGCACTTTGGACAAGGGCCCGAGTGCTTTGGAAATATAATGCCTTGCTCTTACTCCTTCCTCAAGTCCTTTGTCTGTGCATTATTTGAATGTGAAAATCTTGATTAATGCCTGCATTTTTCTCCAAGCATATGCTTAAACCAAATAATTTTAAATGTTTATTGTGCTTCCTGGTGCCATACAGAAAATTAATTTGGAAAAAAAAACAACAAACCAAACCCCAAAACTCTAAATATAACTCTTCCTTCAAATTAGAACTGCTTTTTCTCTTTTTAAGTGTTCACTGTTGCCCTTGGATGCTTTTCAACTTGAAGGGTTTTGGTTTTTTTTTACTGCTGGTAATCCTAGCTGATCAGGAGTTAAGTGCCTTAGGCCAACTCCAAAGTCAAGTCTTAAGGATGAGAGCTGAAAGACACTCCTGTGTGTGTTGCTTCCTGGCTCCAGAGTATTACTTACAACCCTTAGCTGGGCTGGCTCCTGCAAAATAGTGGTTGGGTGAGCAAAACAAATAGCCAGAGGAAGAGGAGGCCAAAATTGAGCAGCAGAAAGCTTGTGGGAACAGACAAAGGTATTTAAATATAAGTAAATGTCAATTAAAATGTCCCTCTAGCTTAGGCTGTTTATTGTGAGGTTGTGGGAGGTTTTTAATGTGCTGGAGGGCTCAGCCCTGTGAATCCTTCCTGGGAATGGACAGCTCAAAGGACTGGTGGATTGTGGCTCCTGCTGTTGAGTTGGTTTTGGTGTGTTGTGTTCATCTGCTTGTCACCCCAGGGGTCTGAGGCTGCAATCTCAATGCAGAGCTTTGTGTTAAAGCCTTAGTGTTGGACTGTGATGCTGTGCTAAACCTTTCCAATGGGAATTTAGTGAAGGTAGGTTATCCTTCAGCAAAGTGAGCAGAGAGATTTGCTAATAACTTTTTTTTTCTCTTCTAGGCTTAAGTAGCCAAAGATGAGTCGTGGACTTTCAGAAAACAATAACTTTCCATATGACAACAATCAGATGGTTTTAGATATGATCCTGTGTTCCCTAATTGGTGTTTCTCAGCCTATCAACTGGGACAGTGTGGCAAGGCTAGTTCCAGGATATACATCCAAAGAGGTGAATTTACTGATCAAAATAATTCCATATACTTTAAGCTGTGCTTTATGAACAGGAAAACATCTTTGGGGGAGGGAATTGATGTTAATGTTGGTTTTTTTTTCACTGAACGAATAAAGAACCACCAAAAAAAATAAAATATTAAAAACAAACCCCAAATAGCTTTTGTTTCTACCAAACTTGAACATGAGAATGAAGAAATGCAACTTCTTTAGTTAGAAGTGATATAACATAAGAATAAAAAAACATGGGAAAGTAAAAATTAAGAAGTTTCAAATGACAGAATCCAGATGTGGACCTTTCTTTGATTGGAAGAACCTAGTACTGCCATATACTTAATCTTTTTGTATTGGTGAATTTCCTGGTGAAAGGCTTATGTTTTTGAAATAATAATTTTGATTTTTTTTTATTTTTTAGGGGTTGTAATCTAAGAGAGGAAAATCTCATTTTACCCTTGCAATACAGTAAAGCATCTTAGAAGGCATCAAATAAAACAAGGCAGTGATCTTTATTTTCTTGCAGACTTACTGAAATATGTTAGCTGACATTTATAGCATTGCTATTGGGCATGGCTGCAACCTTGTGCTTGCACCATAAAAGTAAATGATGAGGAGCAGAAGCTTCTGTGGAATGTGACTGCCTGTAAAGTGGTTGTGGAGAGTTCTTTACTGTTTATCTTTCAATTTGCAGACAGTACTGTGTTCATCAAGCAAATAAAATAGTAATTAAATATCAGTGATCCCTCTCCTCAATTAAGATAATATTACTAGATCTGAAAGATCAATAAATCTGATTACTCTGTTTTAAAAGAACAGTGTCTCAAATTTGTGGAGTCCATATTAGTTGCAAACTAATAATTTATTTTTTTTCCCATTACTTTCCCTTTTGAAGATCTGTCTTAAAATCAGAGGGTTTAAGGAAATGAAGGTTGAAACAAATTTTTTTTTTCCTCTTAGATTATTTAATTATGGTAAATCTCACTTTTTTACTGCATGCTTATGTACTTTCTTGTACATAATTTCATATACATATATACAAATACATATTTTTTGATAACAGTAAATAGGAAGCCTTAATATCAGTAACTGTTTGCATGCAAAATAAATAAAATATGGTATCTGTCTCTAATTATAGTTACTAAAAATGCAGTGACAGCTACTGCTTCATTGTCCTATCATTGAATCTTGTGACAGTGTGCGAAAAGATTTGATGAACTAAAAAGCAGTGGAAGTTCACCTGTTGACAACCAGTATGATCCCCTGATGGCTGCTGGTGGGAGTCCTGTGGAAACTTTAGCCACCTACATCAAATCCTCCCTGCTGGACACACAGACAGAGTTCCAGGAGCCTGCTATTGGGCAGGATTCCATTACTATAACTGGTATGTTTGCAGCCATTCTGAAATCTGTTGGCTTTGATTATAACCACTATGTTCAGGATTTTCTGTCCATCCAGGAATAGAAGTTTTTCATCTTTGGAAAACCAAGTTAAGTATGAATGTAATGCATACATGGAGTCAAGTCCAGCTAGTTTAGATGAAGAATTGATGTGAATTTGGGTATTTGTAATGCAGAAAACAACCTAATGTAGCTACTTTTTGATGCAGGACAGTCTTGCAATGACAGTGTCTTAGTCAATTGTGTGTCCCAGCAATTATTTGGCAGTCCTAGTAGTTGTGTTTCAACCACAGCACAATTAAATATTGTTAATGTTTGCTTAAGTTGCAACTAACTGTGTGATAGTGATTCTCCAATTTTCATTGTAGACTGAGATGTTTCTTTCCAGTGCCTTGTAGGTCTTGGTAAATGTGTTGCATAAAAAACTTGCTTTGGTAATAAGTAAATTATTTGTGTTAAAAATCAGGTGACAGTGAAGTGTTTAAATAAAGTTCTCTATTATGATGTCCTTCACAGTGCTGCAGCTTTCTAGTCACTGTTATCTTTGCAGAAGAAAAGCAGCTGGTTGACCTTTGCTGGAGAACAAATAAAATGTTTTCAGTAACTCCAATCAAGAGATGGTATTTGCAAACTGTATGTGGAGTATCTAGACTGAAAATGCTTCCAGTTTTCAGTTATGAGCTTGTGGAATAAATGCTTCTTACATGCCCAGGTGGCTACTTAGAAGATTAGTAACTTCCCAGTAGACAATTAACAAGCTAACTCAGCTTAGAACTCTTCAATTAGTGCATGTTTTGTCTTTATCATTGAAATGCAGGTAATGAGTATTAATGCAGTTAAGTACCCTAATGTTTCCTGCAGCAAATCCAAGCCTGAGATTTTCCTGTGTTCTCTGTGACTTTGGGTAAATAATTTCCCTGTTTATATGTACATTTGTTGATATGAAGTTAGGATAATTAATCACTTTCTCACAGAGTTGAGTGAACTCACCTTCTTAGTACTTGCATATTTCAGGATTGGGGATTTGAGAAAAGACTGTTTAAATGTTTAATTACTTCCTAGTGATTTATTCACATCTGTTTATTTGTTATGATCAAGAATTTTGGGCCTCTTTGGATTTGTGTGTAAACAAATGTAACAGCAAAAAAAAGCTATCAAACCACATTCACTTTCAGCTGGCTTCTGATTTATAAAAGCTCATTATATTAATAAGACAAACTGCTCTTAAGCTCCTCTGAATGCTTAAGATGGCAGTAAAGAAACATATAGGATAGCTTTTACCCAACTGCAAACTTCCAGAAGTCAAACAATCTATAAGGTTTGGGGGGAAGATAAAAAAAGATGGGAAGAAATATATGGTGAAGTTCAGACATCTGTGTGGCTAACCTAGCCCCTTCCATGGTTTCACTAGGGTCTGCTGAGTAAATTTTCCCCTTTTATTAACTCTATTCCCTCTATACAGCCTTACTAAGGCCTTATGCTGTATCTTGGGAGAAAGTTTTGTTTCTTCTGCCTCTGGTGTGGTGCTAATTTTGCTTTCTGGAAGGGTGCAACTACAGCATTCTGAACTGTACAGAGCTTCCAGGTTGTCTTTGGCATCAGTCTGTTACAGTTATTTAGCCATAGGATGAAGAGCCCTTCATTTACTTACATCCCCTTCCATTATTTAAGAAAGCTAATTGATTGATCATACCTGATTGCTATGAACCATTCCCCACAGTTGGGAAAGTTAGTCCATGTCTGAATGCTGGGGTTTTCTTAACCCTTGATTTAGAACTTGATGTATTGGTGACTAGACCTCCTGAACTCCACTGGGGTTTGTGTCCAGGTTTGTCCATTTCTGAAGATGTTTGAACTTCAGCACAGCTGTCTTTTGTTCCTGGAATAAGCAACATTATGCAGCTCTAGGAATAGACAGATTTTATGGTCTACTTTAAGCATTGTTTTGTAGAATCTGCTTTAAGCCATGTTTTTGAGAAACTTTGTGAGAACACAACGGACTTCTGCACTTCTGTTTGGAAGCAACTTACTTTCAAAGTTAACACATTATGGATAAGAAGTGGAATTATTCCCAAGTTGTCATATCCTGGCAGCAAAGCTTCTTGGAATCAGAAGTTGTGATGTGATATAAGAGCCATAAGACCCAGATTTTCCCCAGAGCAGACGAGGAATGCTGAGGGAATGGATTGCAGAAGGCAATAGACTGCATGAATCTTGCTGCTCTGTACTGACACAGGACCAATCTGGGTTTGCCAGGCAAATGTGTCAGGATCTGAGTTTACAGGGCATGGCCTCCAGAGCAGGAATGTTGATTATTTGGTAGCCCTTACGGTAGTGGGTTTGTTGCTAGTTATGGAGCTGTACTTCAGGTGCATTTCAAGTTGCTGAAAGGCAGTCAGACATTTTTATTCTAATGCAGTCTTTTTCCTTACATTTAAGGAAGGCCCAGCACAGCCTCCACAAGGAATTGTTCTTCAGAATCTGAGAAAGGTCCTGTGCATAAAGGTGGAGAAAGCACTGAGGAAAAACAGGGGTAAGAAGATCTTCATGTGTTTGCTATCTAGGAGATAATAGAATTGACAGAAGGATGTCTAAATTGCTCATACTTTTCTACCATCAGAAAGAAAACACCTGGGAAGAACTGAATGCATGCTATAAGAAATTTGGAAACTTTACATTGCTATAGAAATACTAGGACTGGATTTGAGAATTTCTTATATGCAATGGGGAAAGGTTATTTAGAAATATGTCCATAGTGTTCCTCTGAGTGATTCATCACCAGTGTGGCAAGAATGGGAAACAACCTTACAATGTGTGATCCAGATTTAGAAGCAAGATCTTTGTTGATCAAGTTTGGTGTATTCATTGGCTTACAGTCCTAATTTGGTGTATGGCTTGTTTTCTTTTTGAGGCCAAATATGGTGATCCATGTGTGTGATGAAGCAAAAAACCTCAAAGAAGATTTCGTGTGTCCTCGAGACCTTTTGATTTCAGAAATGAAATATTTTGCTGAATATCTGTCCGTGGATGCCCAGCGCTGGGAGGAGGTGGACATTTCTGTGCACTGTGATGTTCACATCTTTGACTGGTTGATGAGATATGTTAAAAGGAACACTGAAGGTTCTGAAGCTAATGAACTGCCCTCTTTAGGTAAAAAGTGTGTAGATCATTTGTTCTAGTGACATTATGTTCTGTAGAAATGGAAGGTGAATGTTTCTGATGCAGTCCAGCCTGTTTCTTTTTCTGACTGTTGCACTGAAGCTGTGTTAGAAATTGCAACAGAGATCCTCTGGTAACTGTAGAGATGACTCTGATATGTCAACACTGACAGTTTTGAGGAAACAGCCTGGAAAAGGTCTAATATATTTTGTGTTCATATATATTTTGGGATCTGGTGTTTTTAATTTTCTTCTTTTTTGAACAAAACCAGAGTGGCAGTTTTATAATACTGAAGATCTGAGGGTTTGTTTTGTTTCCTTTATGCTCCCCATCAGTATCATTGCAATGTTGTCTAAAATGTCAATGCAATCTCATACAATGATAGAAGAACTTCTGCCCTCATGAATTTGAGGCAAGTTTATATTTTCTAAGCCTCTTCTACCTTTTTTTAAAATTATAAATCAACCAAGAGAATAACTTGCTTTGCAAAGGGATGATGTTAAGCAAAATCAACTGTGATGGCTGCAGATGGAAGTTAATCTTGTTGTGTAATTCAGTTAATCTTGTTGTGTAAGACACTGTATCACTCTGATAAAGTGCCACTGTATCTGGTGGCCACCCTTCCCAGTTTTTATCAATTCCACTTAGTTACTGTTGTACTTTGGCCACCTAAATGTTACTGAAACTCTGCTTCCTAAGATGGAAAATTCTTTACATATTGGATAATGGAATGACAGGTTGACTGGTAAAATAATACTTAAAACAGACATGAAATATGCAGAGGGAGGGATGTGATATCAAATTATCAAAAGAATTAATGTAGAACCCCCCTTTTTTCATTGTCTTTTAGAACCATCAAATGTCATATCAATTCTTATTTCTTCTGAGTTTTTGAAGATGGATTCATTAGTAAGTATTAAGAAAGAAATTATCTTCTATAAGGGCACAGTTAATTACCAAATGTCTGACAGCTTTTTTGTTATGCTTTGGCTGTTAAACAGGTGATGCAATGAGAACATTTTAAGATTTTTACCACCTTTTTTATTCAGTGCAATAATCTAATACTTGTAGAATCTCAGTGTAAGGAAATTTACTCCTTTTGAGATAGCTTTGTATAGAATTTCTCAATGTTCTTTTTAATGTTTCTATGTTTCCTAGGTAGAAAAATGTATTCATTATTGTCACAAAAATATGAATGCTATTGTAGCAACACCATGTAACATGAACTGTATCAATGCTAATCTTGTCACACACATTGCTGATCTCTTCACACACAATGAACTGGAAGAACTGAAGGACAAAAGAGACAAATTTAAGAGGTAACTTTTTGTCCTGTAAAGTTTGAAGTGATGTATGTAGAATTTAGATTATCATATCCTGTCTTTTTGACACAAGGAGATCATAAGTGTCTTCAGAATTTTATTTTACACTTATGAGCTGAAGGAAAAAGCCTTTTATAGGAAACAAGCAAAAGGAAAAGGCACACTAGGAGTGTGGAATGACCAAATTATTAATGAATTCTCAGATGGGAGTCAGGATTAGGATACAGAACCTTCTATGGGATGGCATGCTCCTAATTTGTAGAGAATTATTTGGCTTCAGCATCCTCCATCAGCTTTGGTAAGTCGTGGGGAACAGGAGAGGTGCCTGAGGATGGGAAGAAAGTCACTGTCACCCCAGTCTTCATAAAGGGTAAGGAGGATGACCCAGGTAGCTGTAGACCAGTCACCTCACCTGAGTCAATATCAAGATAAGGGGCAGTTACTGGAGGGCAGACTGACAGACAAGAAAGGTGAGAGTAAGAAAATATTTTAATCAGTAGAGATTAAAACATTACAGCTTTGAGAATTAAAGTTAAGTGTAATTTATTCGTTAATAAAGGCCTTTTATTAAAGGTAGACACAGGCAGTTTATATTGGCAATCAACATAGTAAGGAGGGAAAAAATAAGGGGTCTTTTTCCTCACATCTGTGAAAAAAAGAAAATATAAGCAGGTCAGGAATAAATCAGTTTAAAAGAAAATCCCATTAAAAGCTGGATTCTGAGAGAAACGTGGTGAGTTTGCTTATAATCAGAATATAGTTGTTAGTCTCACTATACAGAAAGCATTTTTCAGTGGTTTTCTAATGGCTGAGCTGTGTTGCTGTCATTAATAGTAAACTTTTCTGCAAGAAGATTGAGAGACTGTTTGATCCAGAATATCAAAACCCAGATTCTCGTGGAAATGGAGCTACATTATACAGGTATGGCAGTTTGATACTTCTACTTCAGTTGCAAGGACAGTCCCTGTGTTGATGTTCTGCTTTCCTTCAATATTTACTGGTTTTAATTTATTATCATTTTAAATAATCTAGGTGTTGTCTATGTAAAAAGCTGCTAACTAAAGAAACTGAAAGAAGAATTCCTTGTGTGCCTGGAAAAATCAACATAGATCAACATGGAAATATTGTCTACATTCATGTAAGGTACTGAATATATATTTTATGTATATTTATATATATATATTTA